>JAURVB010012729.1:0-54098 GCA_033002965.1 Piper betle
ACTCCTGATTGAACTCGTCTGATTGAACGTCTGACCTAATGTTGGCTTGAACTCCAACCGAAGTGTTTTCCACTTGAATGCTTCCCTCCATTCTTCACTCATTAATGGTTGACCTGGTTGCTTGGACTTTTCCTCACTTGGATTCTTCATAAACTTGATTCCCTTGATGATATATAATAGATGTTAATGGTTGTGGTTAGAGAGTTTGTAATGTTGCTTCATCTCCAAAAGACAACTCCCATGTTCCCGTGAACTCTAAGAGTAATGGGGGTCAATCCTTATGAAGTGTTTCTTTGAGCTTGTCATAGCGATCTTCAACTCTTCAAGTCTTCAAGCTCATCCTTCGTTCTCCATGCATCTTCAATGCTCAAAACCTATATAAGAGGATAGTCCAATAAACAATACAAGATGTCATAATGGAATGCTTATTCCAATGATACTTATGCCATGCAACTCATGACCAATCAGAGATTGACAACATAACATGAGTTAGTCATTCAAATTAATTAATCGTTACAACTTCAAACTCATTAGATAATTATATTCTAAGCACTCATATCTCCCCCTATATATGAATATTCTCTCCCTATATATGTACCCATTTACACATATGAACTCACTCTGTCTCTGTATTATCTCAATATGCAATTAATTACAAAGAAAGAGTTATATAACACATGTCTAGGACTCTCACATACTTAATAAATCATACCAATTAACCTATGATGATAATCATCAAAATATGGTTCTAACAAGTAGATCTTTTGAGGTGGGATCCATATGTCAAACAAAGATTACTTGCCAAAGATTAAAATTGCAAGAGTTAAGGAAGATCCTCATTCTTGTTTTTCAATAAGCATAGTTGGAGCTATCAAAGAATGGTTGTCTTGTGGTTGATTGTCCTTTCAAAGCCTTAGTCTTTTTGTCGATTGTTTACTTGCCGAAGTCAATCCCAAAGCTTAACTAAAACTTGAAGTCATGTCCTTTCATGATAGATCATCTCGCGGCTGCATAAAAAATGGACTTTCTTTGACTATTAACCCATTGTAGAATGTCTGAATCTATAACACCCTGAATCGGCCAGCAAAGTGAATTGAATTGAACTATTAAAATTTAGGATGCTAATTCATAACTCATTAAAATGCAAAACCACTTAAGGCATCACAAGACAAAACCTAGGGCTAGGTGTCATAAGCCCTAAACTTGAGGGAATCTAATGTGTAAACGAAACCCAAATTGCATGCAAGGATACCTAGGCTAGGCTTAATGCAAATAGGATATCCTCAATGAGTCTAAGTTACAAAGGTGGCTAAGATTTTGGAGAAAATCCAGTAGAGTCTCCCATGTAACTAGGATATTGGAAAAAAATTTACAACTTGTTTATATTCACAATTAATAAAGCCACATGAAGAACATTTCAAAATTTACATTTCACCCAAAATCATTTAGGAGGTGTTCCACCCGTTCAAATCATAACCCAGAGTTATTGATAACACAGATTCACATTATTCAGGTGGGTTGGTTTGCCTGGTCTTCACATGGGCCCTTCAACCGACAAAACAATGCCCAAAAGCTCCTCCAGCCCATGTTTCTTCTTCGCTTCGGTTACCTGCATAAGTAATATAGTTTAACATACTTGGGATCTATTCAACCTTCAGTTTTATCACTCTAGGGCTTGGAGAATTCCTCTACAAAATAAGCTAAACCTGCCTACCCTAGAGTACTATGTAAAAAATAGAAAGATATAGTTATGAATTATTAAAATACAAATTGTGCAACCATGTTTGCCTTTCCTCCACAAATATATGTCTGAAATGAGCTTGCCCCCATAGAACAAAAAGGGAGGGAGATATCCACAAACAAAACAAATATACAATGCAACAACACACAAAAAGCAACAACCAGCCCAGCATCTTCAACTTCCTTGCAATCCGTGCATGTATGCTAGCCAACTCCACGAGCACTCACCTACAAATAAATAAAAATGCATCACCAATGAGTGTCACTAAATTCCAAATAACGAAATAGAGAAACAACAAAACTGACAAATGGACAAAATAGTTATCCACGGGAAAACTAAAATAAATGAAAAACTTCTCAACAAACTCACAATTTAATTACAATAAGGCCAATAAAGCCTAAGGTAATCATACATTAATCTTGTATACAAAGTAGTATACTCAACTATAACGTGTTGGTACTATCATGAGTCAAAATCTAGTCGACGGCAATATGCCCGTGGCCAATAGGGTTTAAATGATCACATTTAAAACATTACATGATCTAGATATACTCGACGAAGAGCATGCACATGTTGAAATCTGAGATACACACTACTAGTAGGTACTATACTTATAATCATAATCACACAATCAACTACTAATCGAGCACCATGGGTGGAAACTGACTGACCCCTTGATTAGTGTGAGGCTCCCATCCACCATGCGTGCATCAAAAATCCGAAAACGTAATTTACGTATAAGGTCGGGTAGGTACATTTCAAATAGCGCTAAGTGCGACTTTTGAGTTGGTTGTTGCATTTTCAAAAACTCATAAGAGATCTCTTCCTTAAGGTTTTTTAAAATTAAAAAAATTGATAAGATAACTCATAGATAGTGGATCAAATAAAATACCAATAGCTATGTCCTATTGTGTGAAAACAAAAGACGTGAGCCAAACAGTAGATCAAATAATGACAGTCCTAACCAGCCTAAGAAAAGCTCCTTATCCTACCACGGCAAGCTTGACTCCGCAAGGCCTGGCAAATGTAGACCACTATTCAAAACCTGAATTATGTGTACATGCAATATGTAATAGTCCTAGATGTAGGAAATGACACTCCATACATCACATCACCATTACATACTTAACGTGTTGTAAGCTACACAAGATTTTGATAAATCAAACAAGAATGTCGAACGTATATTTATGTATTTTATAAAATATATTTCGGGATTCAACCCACACATATAAATTTTAAATTAACATACTAAACACCCAAGAGAACTTAGGGCAATTAACAAAAATAATCTGGCACTCTAATCGTGAATGAGATATCGGTAAAGTTAAGGAAGTCGATTGAAATTGGTAGTTAACTTAATTTAACTTAAACCTTTGTGATTCTTCTATGGAACTGACTTCGAAAAAGTAGAACTTGAAAGCTAATATATCTTGATGATCGGCAAACTTTGTGTTGAACCAATTAATTACAGAGTCAAGTCAGCCCCCCACTTGAACCCATTAATTACAGATTATTTTATTAATTAAAATAATATTTCATACCTAAACAACCCTTACAACCAATCATGGATTATCTTACCGTTATTTTAATTAATTAGTTAATTTATTAACTTGGCACGTGAAACGAGGTAACTCGCATGCGGTCCAAAATTATAATGTTATAATCTTTTATAGTTTTAACTGTTATTGGGTATATTAGATAGTAGATTTTACAATTTAAGCCAACACAAATATTTTATTACACATTAACAAAATAACCACAAAATTAATAAAAATCACATTTTTAACAATAAACCAATGCAATAACCAAATTATTAACATGGCAAGATGATGAACGAACTATCTACATGATCTAATGAACAATCACGCAAACAATCATGAACATGCCAAAAAGAAGGGAAAGCAGGAAACGGATGGCATACATTGACGAGGGAGGAAGAAGAGGGGGAAAGGAAGAAGGGAAGGAGGAAGGAAGGCCGAGGAGGCAAGGGGAAGGGCTAGACGAGGGTGCCAGAGACCAGGGAGAGTGGCTTCGGCAGGAAGGAGGCGGCAAAAGCAGATATTTTAGGAATTGAGGGCCTGCGGGTAGGTTTTTTACCCCCACAAAAAAACATGCTAGTGCAAAGGCGCCCTACCACAATTAGGTTGACGCGGGCATGTGGGTAGAGATTTTAGCCTAGGGTCATGACCAGGTGCACGTGGGCATGTGCGCCAATGCAAAGGTGTCCCCCGGGGCTGCCTTGCACCACACATGGCACTGTGATGGGCCAAAAATGCAGGATACAGAGAGGGAGATGGGGAAAATGAAGGGAAAAGAGAGAGGACTCGAGATGCCTTCTAAAACACAACTAGGGCTAGAAGGTACGCCCAAATTCATGCAACACAACACTAATACAACACGCAACCCTAGGTTAAACTAAACAACCAAAAAACACGCCCATCGGCTTGGCAATTGTGGCCATCTAGAACAACTCAACGGTAGATATGCCTAATGCCCAAGCCGACAACACCACACAAAGGATCCTAATAGTACCAAACTGATCAAACCAGGCAAACCGCGTGCTACTTGGATCAAGCTAAACATAAAACCGAGAAAATTGGACATAAAATACCTAGTTGTCGGGCCAGGTTTTACAAAATCTGCACCCAAGGTTGGTTTCTATGGAATGGACACTTTCTCAACAAGTCCTTGAATCTTTTTCGAGTTTCATAAAAAACTTATTTTCCATTTGAATAAGAGATGTGATTTCATTTCCTAAATTGATTAATTCTTGAAGGTGGAAAATATTTCAAGATGAATGTTTTTGGCATTTCCCCCCAAATAGTTATTGAATTTGGTGCTGAAGAGTTCAACCACAATCGTGCTGCCCCATTCAACAATAATGGAAACAACCACGATTGGATCCTTTGAGACTTGATGTTGCTTTTAAGAAATATAAATAACCGTAAAATTAGTATACATGTTGAGATCCTCACTCGGTAGTTTGTTAAACTGACCTACTGATTATAGTATTTGGAACATGACATGTTTCAATTCAAAATTGTTTGTAATGATATCAGAACATATAATACTCAAGTTAAATCCATCCAATTAGGAATAGCTAGATCTGCTAAAAATTCATTATTGGCATTGGCATTAGGTAGATTCTGGAGCTCTTGTACAACTTTGTTACCAAGATTCTGAGGCATGACCAACTTTCTTTCTTTTCTTGTTTCCCTTTGTGCATAGATATTCTGTTTTCACCTTATGCATACACTACCTGAAAACAAATAAGAAACAAACCCGTAAATAAATTAAAACACTTAAACCAAGAAAACAATAAGAAAAACTAACCAATTCAATGACAACGATGTCAAAAACTTATTGCACATTTTTTAATACTTTACGCAAGCGCTCACATCAAACAAATAAAAAAGTGATAAATTGAGATCGTTCCCTCGAAGAATTGAAGTTTTTACCATATTTTTATTTTAAATACTTTATCTACTTACTTAATTACAAAAGAGTATAAAACATCAATTAGCAGAATTCGGATAGTAACAAACAGTGGTAGATCTACTCTAATTCGATTAGAAATTGACTCAAGGGCATCAAACTAAAAACAATAACTATCTAATATGTGAATTTAAATAATTTGTGCATCAAACCTAACTCTAATGCCACTAGTTGGTGGGGCAGATATTCCACTTGTTGGGATATTTTTATTTACTTCTTGTTATTTGTTTGATAAGACTAAACAATAAAGTACAAAAGATAGAAAATAGACTAATTTAACGTAAAACCCCCTTAAAATAGGAAGTTAAATCACAAACCATCCACTATAATAAAATAATAGGTATACACATCAGGCGAACCCAGTGCATAATCATCATTGTGTGACAAGCTCTAATCATCAAACGAAATCTAAAATCTCTAACTGGAACACACTTCAATTGGAAATACTCTCAATCTTTAATTGGAAATAGACTCCAATATGGAATTTCATCAATTTCCAACAAGATAATAAACTCTACTCGGGAATACACATGATCTCTAATTAGAGAAAACTTTAATTGAGAATACCAATACCTTTATGAGGAGAGGCTCTCCCTCCTTTAAAAGAGAGAAGGACAGAATGAAGTACATAATGATACAACCAGTTTTGTACATAATAAGAATATACAATTATATATTAATAGATAATAGATACAAGACACATATTTGAGATTGAGCCAACCTCTTGGAAATAAAGAGCCAACAACCAATGATCCTCTGTTGGCATCGGAACACTCACCAATAATTTTTTCTTTTTTTATTTTCCACAAAATATGTTAAACTCCTTACAACCTTTATAACTAACTTCATGTCTTTACAATTTTTTATGTGGTTCTACATTTTCCTATCTTCATCGTATAATGAGAGACTTTAAAAATAATTTGGTATTTGCTCACATTAATTGTAGAAGCATTCTTCAGGGGTTCCACCTAAAAATTAAGTAAGATTTTGTTACGTAATAATATATAGAATCTATCTAATAAAAGGAAAATAACTAGATAATAGTTTTAGGGTCGCTTAATATGTGAAAAGGAGATTGTTAATTTATCCTACAACTATCTTTGATGAAATTAGCTACTTATACATTTATAAATATAAAAATCTTATTCTTTAAAATAGTTTTCAGACAAAATGAAATTTGTGACATCTATTAATTCTTTTTTGTTGTTGTAAATCCGTTTTTGGGGGCCAGTACTTTTCTAAGGGCTGGCCTATGTGACCACTAACCTCAGACCCTTAGCACCACCGGCCTGCTCTCCGGCCCTTGATCGACTTCAGCGGCCACTTCTCGCCTAGCTTGACCCACACCTCACATAGAGTCGATGTTTCTCCCTAGTTGCATGATTCAAACATAGTTTCAGATCTAAGGGTAGATTATAGATTGTCTTTTTTGTTTTCTTTTTTTTTGTGTGTGGTTATATTGTGATTGGAATTTGAAACATTTGATTCGTGTGATGTAGATTCAGGGGCTGATCTGGGGTTCTAAAGATGCATTTTCTCTGGCTCAGGTTTGTAACTTTTTGATTGCTTTTTTGGATGTGGATTTGATCAGCGACAACGACTTGGGGAATGATTTGTTGCTGTCGATGAACAAGGAGAAGGGGAGGCCAGGGCTTTGAAGATCGATAAGGTGGGTTGGTGTGGCTTATATGAGGATTGGGAGCTAAGGATAAGAATGGGAGAGCGGAGGATTCATTTCATAGGTGGGAGATTAATCTGGCTGTGTTGAAAGAGAGGAGTTTTTTTGTTTGATTTCTTTGTGTTTGGTGAAGAATGGGTTCATTAGTAGGAAGATATGTTTTTATGCTTGTTTGTAATGATTTGTATAATTTGAAGCATGTTTTTTGCGCATATTCACCATTCAAAAGTTTCAGCTCTTTGATTAGACGAAACTCGTTTTGCTTGTTTAGAAATTGGTGAAAGTTAGAAAACATATACTTGTATTTTACTTCGAGCGTGACTTCTTTGTTTTATTGTAATATAAATTAATTTTTGTCTAGAAGACAAGCATGCTTTTAGGCTTTCGCCACTAATGTCTTGTATGAATGCTGAGGTCTTTGATTAAAAGAGGCATCTTATTCTTGTTAAGAGTACTGTTTCTGTTAGCTGTAAAAGATAGGAACAATGGTTTGGGAATAATCATATAAAAGTTTTATTTCTTTAATAAGAAGAAACTCATTTGCATCGTTTACATGTTAGCTGTAAAAGATAGCTACTAATGCTTGAATACATGTGATGTAAATTCAGGAGCTGATTCTTGAGCTAAGGATAAGTTATTTCTGGTTACACTTCAAAACTATTTTGCTTATATTTATGAATTATGATCGTCAACGCAATTTTTTATGATTAGAATATAGTTCATGCTAATGCTAGCTTTAGTGCTAGTTTATTCATGTCATGTTCTTTGAATAGTGTGTGCATTTTTATTCAACCCAAATTTTCCTCATTGCAGCTGTCGGAAAAACAATTTGCATAATTCTTCAATTATGGTAACTACCGGTGCCAACCAGGTATTTAACAAATCTTTTTGTCTGCCTTATTTGCATTTTTTCATGATTTTTTTGGATATTTTTCCTTGTTTTTTGGTTTGTCCAGCTGATCTCTGACGCCCAACGATCAGTGGCATTGGAGTTCTTTGTTCCCATTAATGGATCATTTGGAAGGGATAGTTGATTTTTGTTTTTGCTTTTTTGTTTTTTCTTTGTTGGTTGAATTAAATGAGAGACTGGTTTTGGTAACGAATTGATAATGCTGTTGGTTGGGATGGTGGATTGAAGTGTAGGTATATCTGTATTATTGATTTGATTTATATGATTTTGTTTGTGCTCAGCTTAGAAGAAACTTACAAGGTGTAAGAACGTTTGAAGTTCTGGGTTTGGGTGGTGACATTAATGTGAAAGCTTGCTGTCAAGTTGTTGAAACCCTCACATTTTCAGCTTCTACACAAAGATATCTTTGTTCCTCTGAAAATTAATGGCATTTTGAGGTATTAAGGATGCAAGTTTGAGCCCTCGAAAATTGAAGAGGTTGTCTAGGATGCCAGCTCACTACCGGATTCTTATCACTTGGTTGCAAGCTTAGTAATGATTAAGGTACATGCATATTATCGTAGAACTTTTTGTCTTGTGAGACATAGATGATTACCTATTTGTCTTGGAGAAGGTTATGTTGGGATTAGTTAGTTTTTTTCAAGTTTAGGTTCTTTGTGGGTAGTAACGGTAGTTGAAGACTGAAAATTCTCTCTTGTATTATATGACAGCCGAAAATACTAGCAGGGATTGGTGCTTCTTCCTCATCGCAGGTTTCTTTTGAAGGTAATATTAGGTCTTCTTGTATGAGTTTGGTAGTTTGCACTTTATGTGTTTTGTTTTATTTTGTTTTCTTGACTGGTTATGCGCATGATTGCTGCTTAAAAGGGGATAATGTTGTTTTCTCTCCAACTATTTTAGTCAATATCTTCTCTCTTTTTGTTCTAAATCAATTGGTGCTCTGTTTTTTGTTCTTCAGAAACTGGTATGTGTCTTGCTAAGGCTGGTATGGTGCTGCTTCGAAGACATCCAATCAAAGAATATTGTATATGCAAGGTTTGTACATGGTTAATTTATATGAACTAGAGGGGGAAGGTTCATGAATATGCGGTGTTCAAGATATAAAGTGTTTCCTAACTTTGGAATATTCATACAAAAGGTCAAGAGTTAAAATATTTGTAGATGAGATATAAAGCGTTAATTACAAGCATGCAACCTAACGTTTTTGTTCGCAGTTTGGTGGTTTTAATCTTTCATACCAAGTTAGAGAAGTTGGTGCAGTTATCGTGAATCATGGGTATGGGAGGAGCTTGTTTTGTTAATTAGTTGGCCTAATTTGATTTGGCTCATGTATATTGCTGGTCATTATATTTTTTGCAGGATAGGCATACCAGAGGTACTTCTACTGGCCTAATCATGCAGAACTACTCTCCCCAAAAAAATTCATGCTGAGCTACTGGTTTTTTTGTTTAAAATCAAAATAATCTGACGGAAAAACGCAGCAGTACTGTAAAAAATATTTGATGGTATCGTCTATACTGACCCATCCCATCCAGGGAAGACAGGATTTCATTTTATGTTATTTTTACCGTAAAATAACTATTACCTACAAAACTAAGGTTGATAATAAATTTACCTTCAAAACAAACTGAGCTACTGGTTTTTTTGTTTAAAATTAAAATAATCTGACGGAAAAACGCAGCCGTACTGTAAAAAATATTTGATGGTATCGTCTATACAGACCCATCCCATCCAGGGAAGATAGGATTTCATTTTATGTTATTTTTACCGTAAAATATCTATTACCTACAAAACTAGGGTCGATAATAAATATACCTTCAAAACAAACTCGACACTGACCATTTACTTGCAATATCCTAGCTTCAAACGTTTATCGTATATATATTTGACGGTAAAACATTTTACTATCAAAATTAAGGCTTTTACCATCAAATATTTTAAATAGTATTGCCCTTAGTTTCTTGTATCGTCAGACTGACGGGGGCGGCCAAGACCCATTGGGTGCCAGTGAAATAAGCAATCTGGTCACCTCCTACTAGAGTAGGCCACGCAGCCGGATCCAGGGCCAACTCCAAAAAAAGCATAAAGAGGGCGAAGATTGTGGGTTACAAACCGAATTGAAACGGCAAAAAAGCAGGTACACTTGTACGCTGCATTCTAAACTCTTAATAATGCATACGATGAGCAACTTAATCCCAAAGATGCACATGAAACACATCAAATAATATAACCCAGTGTTAGATTAAGCTGCATCTATGGCCGCCAATTTTTTTATTTTATTTTAAAAAGAGTTGGTTCGGTTTTTGTTTTTAAAAATATTTTCAACCCAAAAACAAATACAAATGAAGGGTAAGTAAAAATGTATTAAATCGTCAAATGAATAAAGTACAAATTAATATTAAAATCCTGAATATATGATTCCACCATTTAAGACATACGAGGGTAACTATCACAGCTAATTCAATAGATATTTTTTTGCTCAAAAGTTTAGAAAATATGCACCTGGCCATTGATCTACGACTACGGCCGCGAAAGATCCAGAAATATCTTTGCCATTAAAAGCATTATCCACTCTTCATTCATGCAGTCAAAGAAGATGGTCCAGAAAGTTCCAGAAATATGGTCCTCTCCGAGCCGTGGCAACCACAGATTATTTATACCCACATCTTGTCGTGTCACCTCTACCACAACCTTCCCACTACCTACCATACAAGAACCTCCAGTCACCTGCCGAGCACCAGCCCAATTCCACTGTTGCCCAATTAGCAATTTTGATCAATCTCTCCCGCTAGATGGGTCCGCATGACGGAGGATCTTACTATGGCATCCTCGGAATTGATCGAAATTCTTCTCTTTCTGACATTAAGAGTGCATACCGGAAGTTGGCTATGGTGTGTTTATAATACATTTGATCTTCTGTTAGCAAAAACTGATTTTGTTGATCTTGTATAACCTTGGAAACTAACCTGATTAATATTTGGTTTAAATATGCTCTTGCTTGTTGCAGAAATGGCACCCTGATAGGTATGCCAGTATGCCCTGGCTGTTGGAGGAAGCAAAACAAAGGTTTCAACAAATCCAGGAAGCTTATGAAGGTGATGGGTCGTGTCCAAAATGTCTTCTTACTTGTTTCTTCAGATTTTCCCATGTTCTCATGTTTTAATTGCTTGATCAAAATGCAGTCCTATCTGATCAGAGGCAGAGAATTTTGTATGATGCTGGCTTGCTCTGTGACGAAGAGGAGGAGGACGAGGTAATTTGCATGTCCATGAATTTGATTTAGGCTTCTTAAGTTCTAATAAAATATTTAAATACACTGTTTTTCTAGCATAATTTTATTTTTTCCATATCGGCCATATCTTCTTTAAATCTGATCTTTATATCATTTTAATTCGTATCCCTTCTTATTAATCTGATAAGTTTTGAAAATTCCCGTATTTTAACATATATTTTAGTTCGATATGTACTAAAAACTATTTTGCTTCACGTTCTTGATATATTTACCTCGTGAAAAACACTTGTATGCAGGCCTTTATGGAGTTCATGGGAGAAATGGCAATTCTAGTTGAGAACACAAGGGCGGAGGTGAGCAATTGCTCTTCTATATATACTGAAAAGATTTTGCTTGTTGTTGCAAAGTTGGGAGTTTTCCGACATTAAAATGTTGATCGAAATGAAGTTGGTATTTGCAGGGGAAGATGTATACCATGGAGGAGCTGCAAAATTTGTTCCAAGACATGGCTTGGGAATTTGATTACTATGATACATGGGATTTTCAAGGCTCTAGAAATTCATTGCAAACAGGTACAAATGTGCACCAAAATCATATGACAGGATGGAGCGAGTTTGGTGGCATGGGATTTTGTAAAGCGATTCATGTGTCTAGTCTATTACGTCTCTTGTGATGAGTTGAGATTGATGTAACAAGAGAAATTTGCGTACAGATTTAGAGAATGTATCATGAATTGCATAGAGGTGTTAGCTGGCTAGGTGTTAAAAGTGTTTTGTAACCTATTACAGAGATGGTATATTTCGACTCTTTTCATATATTAAGCGTGTATAGAATTTTTTATTTGCTTAATTTTGATTGATTAATTGTTTCGTGAGTTTGAGATGAACGAGAAACAAAATAAGAAAATTTTAAAGTGACTGAATTTAAAATTTCTTATGCATTGCCTGTCTGGCAAGGTGCCTATTTGACCGCTGTACATTGCCAACATCAGGAAATAGAACAATCGCGACTGTAACTATTTAGAACAATCGCGACTGTAACGATTTAGCTTAAAGTGTAATGTAATGGGCCAAGTTATTTTTTTAAAATGGATACCCTGAAAGTTAAAGATCTATAGTTCATTTTCATTTATAAACAGATCTTTCCTAGTAAGTATTACATATGAGATTAAGTTGAGGGATCTCATAATTCACCTATCTTAGGAAATTTCGTCCCGAAAATATTTATTTTTGGCCCATTGCTAGCCCCAACCCACGTCCTTTCTAGCCCGTGACTAGCGGCCCATTGCTAACCCCAGCCCACAACCTTTTTTTAGCCTGTGACCGGCAGCCTAGCCAACATCCCTTTTAAAGACCCGGAAAAAAAAATATATATATATATATATATATATATATGTATATATTCGACACGGTGGGATCGAACGTTGGTATCCATGAATTTATTTAAATTATTTACCCGCTACCCGGTTAATTATCAATTACCCGGTCAAGTGGAAAATATTAGTTAACTGGTTAAGTATTTTTACCCGGTTAAGTATTTTTACCCGGTTAAGTAAACCATACCATTTAACCGTTTAAACTAGTAAAGTGAACCGTATCACTTACCCATTTACCCGGCAACGAAGTGTGTTTTCATAAACCCTAAGCCTTCTTCCATTTTATAAGGAGAAGGAGGGGGCGTCATGCACATAAGCTCCTTGGACAAATGCCGGCTTCCCCATTGTTTTGGTAAGTTTCTTCCTCTCTTCTTCTTAGTTTGCATGCATACATATGATCAAAGATTATAATACAAGATAATCATGGAAACTAAGACCTGAAATCAACAAGAAAAAGGGAGGATGTAACTGGATTAGAACCAGGAATTCACCCACGAACATAAGTTGCTGCCGTGCAGCAATTCTTGTGTGTTTGTGATTAATTACAGCAACAAGTCATAATCTTTTGCTAATCAGTTGCTGCATCAACGTCCTTACTCATGTTGTAGTAATTAAAGGTGAGATTTCATAGAATTTACAGCCAAGAATGGTAGCACGTCCTGCTGAAATTGCCAAGGATGGTAGCACGTCCTGCTGAATTACTGCAACAGCACCATGGCGTTTGTGTCACGACCAGTTGCATATACCACGCTGTAGGGTAGTGTTTCTCTTCTTCTGGGCGTTGGGTTGTTGTGCGGGAAGAAGGGGACGCGTGGGGCGGTGCTGCTGGCCACGTCTGAGTCGCCATAGCAGCAGGTCGAGGTCGCCATGGCTGCTGGTTCGTCGCTGTGGTGGTGCAGTCGCCCTTTGATTGTTGCTGCTAATTTGGTTGCTAGGAAAGGGAGACAATGGGTGAAGGATAGGATCTAGATTTTGGTCGAAAGAGAAGAGCTTGGTGCTGGTTTTGGGTGAAGAGAAGAATGGTGACGGGAAGAAGAAGAAGAAGAAGAAGAAGAAGAATGGCAGTTTTGTAATTTCGGGTTGACTCGATATGGGTTGAGTTAAAAATCATAATAATAATACCAACTCGTGTTAAAATCATTGAAATAATTCATTTAAAGGAATATGAGTTAAGTGGTCAAAATAATAAATTTATAAATTATTACATGAAATTAATAAATTTCGATCACGATAAACGGTAATTAATTAATCGGCTGATGAAAAGCAATTAACTTAAATTGAAGGGTTATGAGGAATATTTAATAGAGACTTCACCTTTATCATATAAAAGTTATATTTGATAAATAAAACGATTATTCTTATAATAAATTCGTAAAGTAAAATAATGGATCAATAAAAGATAATCGCGTAGAAATTACGCGATAGCATAATTAATTAAATAAAGAAGTGTTGAACCTTATCGAATTAAATAAATTAATTAATGTGGCATATATTAAATATTTAGTTGCATGCATTTTCGACGCGAGTAAAATTATACTAATGTATAATTTTATGCCTCGTTCATATTAGGGTTAGCGGATTACAGTCAGACGAACCCGCAAGTCAGGTACGTATAATAGGTAGAACATCGTATTTTCCTTGTTGGTAGCCTAGGTCGGCCTGAGCCCAGATTCGACCACCATGCACGAAGTGCAACCGGGGTTAAAGAATTGACTCAGTCCGACACTGGGTCGTGTTATGTGTGTGAATCTTGTGATGCATCGATGTTGTTTTGGAGTAGTGATAGCCGCCCCATAAAACGGCTACGGCCGGGGTGAGTGAGGCACAGCGATTCCTCCATCGCACTAGAGTGCAGTGATTGCCGCCCCATAAAAAGGCTACGGCCGGGGTGTGTGAGGCACTGGCACTGAGTGCAGTGATAGCCGCCCCATAAAAAGGCTACGGCCGGGGTGTGTGAGGCACTGGCACTAGAGTTGGCAGTGAGAGCTTCCCCACAAACGGGGCATAGCGATCACCTGAGTGCAGTGATAGCCGCCCCACAAAAAGGCTACGGCCGGGGTGTGCAAGGCATTGGCACTGGAGTGCAGTGATAGCCTCCCCATAAAAAGGCTACGGCCGGGGTGTGCGAGGCACTGGCACTAGAATTGGTAGTGAGAGCTTCCCCACAAACGGGGCATAGCAATCACCCGAGTGCAGTGATAGCTACCCCACAAAAAGGCTACGGCCGGGGTGTGCGAGGCACTGGCACTGGAGACGGTAGTGGTAGCCTCCCCATAAAAAGGCTACGGCCGGGGTGTGCGGATCACAGCGGACACCTCCTCCGCATTGTTTTGGAGTATAGCGGAATCGCTCCACCGCATATTAAAATAAATATATGAAAATGGTGGAATGTACTTGTTTGTTTTATCTATTATACTACTTAGTGTTGTAATCACTAACGCGGAATTGCCTCCACAGGTGTGCAGATCCGAGATTAGATGATTGACAACTAGAACATGGAGCAAAGTAATATGAGGACTCCTTTTTGTTATTTAATTGAGGAATAAGTGTGGCTGCTGGGAAACGGTCCAAGACTGTGGGATTTTATTATAAGTTATGATTTCTAATAATGTTTGACATAATTGCTTTAATTTTGAGTAACACCTAGCCAGTTAGGCCCACAATATTATCATGAAAAATGGCGGGTCGTTACATCCCTAGTCCATCCCACCATCTAACACAGAACCAGGTCGGCTCTGATACCATTTGTAACGACCTAGCCTAAAGTGTAATGTAATGGGCTAAGTTATTTCTTTAAAATGGGTACCCCGGAAGTTAAAGATCTATAGTCCATTCCTACTTATAAACAGGATCTTCTCCCAGTAGGTATTAGATGTGGGACTTCTCGTAGTAGGTATTAGATGTAGGACTAAGTTGAGGGATCTCACAATCCACCCACCTTAGGAAATTTCATCTCGTCCTCGAAATACCTATTCTTGGTCCGTTGCTAGCCCCAGCCCACATCCTCCAGTCCACGTCCTTTCTGGCCCGTGACCGGCAGCCTAGCCAACGTTTCTAGTCTTGGCCCGTTGCTAGCCCCAGCCCACAACCTTTTTGGCTCGTGACCGGCAGCCTAACCAACGTCGCTAGTCTATCCCACCATTTAGCACGGAACCAGGTCGGCTCTAATACCATTTGTAACGACCCGGCCCAAAGTGCAACGTAATGGGCTAAGTCATTTCTTTAAAATAGGTACCCCGGAAGTTAAAGATCTATAGTCCATTCTCACTTATAAACATGATCTTCTCCTAGTAGGTATTAGATGTGGGACTAAATTGAGGGATCTCACATGTGCGTTAGCTTTTCGAAGGGTGATGTTATCAAATTTTGGTTTTTGAAATTGCAGAAAACTATTAAATGAAAAAAGTAATTTTGTTAAGGCATGGGCTAATGAAAGAAGTCTGTTATCATATGTTAATGTGATAATGAAGTGTAATGGGTTTTTTAATTGATCAATCTAACTGTTAAGTGAGTTTATAGTTTATAAGTATTGTTGTCCTGCACCGGTTAATATAATCTTACAGTAGAGCTAACTTAGTTGTTTTACTTAACAAATTTAAAATCTATGTCTTCAATATTTTGGGGCATTGTCAATAAAAAACCCTCTACCTTTTTTTGTCCAACGTAACAATATATATGTTTATTATTGCAAGTGACAAAAACATAGTGTCCATAAATTCTACTCCGTTGGGATATAAATAATACCTTATTGTTGGAAAATTTTAAAAAGTAGATGTTGGAATTTACACCTTGAAAAGGCTGATACCACAAGATAGTACGCAGAAACTCGTTAGTAGGTAGGCACGTTGTAGCGTTGTTTCAACGGGAGATTACCGCCCTTTATAGTAGAAGATTTTCTTACTAACTAGCACCTAAGATACAATAGATTCTTTCTCACGAGAGTGCAACAAGGAGAGTCTTTAATTTCTTCTCCCTCAGCGGGATGAGTTCAAAACTCCATTTAAAAATTAAGTTTTTATTTTATAAACTTAATAAAAATCACCAAAATTAGATCGGGGAAGGAGATCAAAACACATTAAATGCTTGTTTTTTCTTTTGAGAAAGAGGGTTTATAAAAAAATCGACCAATGGGAGTGACCCAACAAATCTTAGCGTTTGGGTGATGCCCTGGGCGCTACCTCCTGGAATTCAGGGGTTGCTTACAACGCCCAGGTGCTAGGCCAAAACATAGGTTAGCCTAGCGGTGTTGGTTCTTAGAAACATCAAACCAACGATCCCACCCATTTTTAAAAACTAGAAAACCAATAACTCAAGAAAAGAATGATTTTATGTAATTATCTTTCCGAACAAGTATCTTTTGATTTGAATTTGCTCCTAGTTTGACTTACATTATCTCAACAAGTTGAAGTAGATAAGTTCATACCTTGAAGTCAAGATTTTAATATATCCAACAAAATATAAAAAATGTGACATAAATTAAAGGATCTGGTAGTGCTATTTTGATAATGCAATAAGTATCTTGTTTTTATTAATGTTTTTCATTTAGAAGATTAGCCATGAATCCATCAATTACCGGCATCGTTATTACATTCATATAAGAAAATCTCTTAGTATATTTACAAGTCAATATGTCGTCGAAATATACCTTGACTCTTATCAAGAAAATAAAGTCAACCTACTTGTAGATTTGAGTACTCTCGTTATAAGAATGACTTCCATAAAATAAATTTATAGTACTCTTCTCATCTCCCTTTACTTGTTTGTACCCATTGGATCTTCTCATGTGATCATTAATTGCTAGATTGGGTTGCTACTGATTACATGTTGGCTTTAAGTTTATTTCCCTTGATGACTCATGGATTCTTAAGAACTGAATCAGAAATATTACGATTGAGTTGAATCATGTTTAAAGTTATTAGTTAGTAAAACTCGATCGATAAAATATACCGAAACAACCCTCTTGGTGTCACGAGAATAGAAGACATTGTTAAATACATGTCAAAACACATCAAATATAAATAAAAGTATAAAAGAAAATAATTCCTCTGAGCTCAAGTATATATAATGTTATCTGTCATCCCACCAAAGTCGACTTAGGATTACAATACTACTGTCACAGGGGTCAGTTTAGGGGATAAATTTTTCGCCCAAACTGCCACTGTGCGGCGTGTTTCCCTCCCTGGAAACACCAGCCAACACCACCTCCGCACCCCAACGTGCTGTGGTGCACAGCGGCCTCGGACCGCACGCCTGCAAGTATCGCACGCACCCAGTCCCGGTACCGCGCCCAGCTACCAACGCCTGCGTACCGTAACCAGGTTACCAGCCCCTGTACCGAACACACACACCGATCACCAAGTCGCAAGTGATTACACGCCCCACGTACCGAGTACCCTGCTCGGTGCCCCTAGACCACGGAATCACTGGTCTAGACCACGGTGCACAAACATGACGGATACATCACACCAATTACAGGATAAATCCCAACCTCTATTCTTACAACGTGAATACAGGATATACACAGGTAATCCCTCTAGACTACCCGCCGGTCGTGGACATGCAAACCCCACGACCGTGCCTCTCGACCCTCACTCGACAGGACTTCACCCAACCCTCGGTTCACCGCGCAGGGTTGCCGAACAACAGGTGTGTGAGCCTTGACCCTAAAGGCGGACGACGACTACCCCGGTAATCCCCCTTGGTGTTCCAGACCCTCCTCGGCCTGACTGCAGTAACCCCAAGGCGTCCCCTTGCCCGACCAAGTTTCACTCCCCCACTGAGATCACTCACACACTCAACTCTCTTTTGTTGTTCTGATTTCTACACAAGGATGGCATCTCCTTATATAGACCTTCCGGACTAGTGGGCACCACGTCCCCAGCTTGCATCCTCACCGTCCAATCCACGATCAACGGTCCTCATGCTCCAAGCCTTGTCATCACTCACCCCCTGGGATTCCAGCAAAATTACCGGAAAGCCTACCCCTGGGTGTGGCGCAAAAGACTGATCGCATTCTTGGTTCGACCCAACACCGAACCCCTCCTGGGTGTGGTGTGGTCGCCTTATCGAACCAGCGACCCCAGTACTGAACCCTGGTCTGCCCGTTCCACAGCACCCATGCGCGTGCATGATAACCCCTGCCGCTCCTTGGCTCGGTCACCCGCACACCTGCGCACCCGTGACTACCGCCCATTTGCACGATAGCGCACGGCCCTGGTGCCTGGCTCGCCTGGTCATGATGCCTGGTCGCTCGCATCCCACGCATCCGGAACCCGCACTTCTACCCGCCACGCTGCTCGGTAGAATGCCCCGGCTGCGCCTGACCTTGCACGCGCCTGGAACCCGCACCACACTCGGTACCAGGTAGCGGCCTGCTCGGTACTCCTTACCGACCAATTGTCCGCCACAGCCTGCTATCGGTACTGCACGGTAGCTCGCCCGCACAGCAACTCGCCCGATAGACCACATGCGCCAGTCAGACCTTGGACTTGCCCACATCACGGATAAATGCTCGGTAGGTTGTTCAACACTCGGATAGCACCGGCCACCCGACTTGGACGCGGGAATGCTAGGGACAACCGCCAAACCCTAGCTCTCGACCGTCCCACGAGCTAAACCCCGTAACACCTACCATAGCCAGTATAGGCGATGGCACCCTTCTGAGGCATTGTATGAGTAGCTTATTGCAGATCACCTTCATGTTGGCTAGAGGCTCACGAGCTGTTGATACGTCTTGCTTCCAGACTCCCCAGTCAGGATATGTCGAGTTGATCAGGCAAAGGCTTCCAGTAGCTTAGGATAGACATAGCCGTCTTATGCAGATCAGCAGGTGTAGGGACGTCAAGTTTTTCCACCTAACGGAGTCGCATGTTTTCCTAAAAGTCTCAGATGAGTAAGGGATAGCGTGATTGCATTGGCAGACTGGGTAATACTGAGTCCAAGGTACATTGGCACCATTCAAGGTAGTTGAAGTCGTGCTGGAGTGTTGCCATGTGTAATAGATCCGGCGGGATGTAAATGTAAAGACCCAGTATATAATATATATATATATATATATATATATATATATATATGTATATATTCGACGCGGTGGGATCGAACGTTGGTATCCATGAATTTATTTAAATTATTTACCCGCTACCCGGTTAATTATCAATTACCCGGTCAAGTGGAAAGTATTAGTTAACCGGTTAAGTATTTTTACCCGGTTAAGTAAACCATACCATTTAACCGTTTAAACTAGTAAAGTGAACCGTATCACTTACCCATTTACCCGGCAACGAAGTGTGTTTTCATAAACCCTAGGCCTTCTTTCATTTTATAAGGAGAAGGAGGGGGGGGCGTCATGCACATAAGCTCCTTGGACAAACGCCGGCTTCCCCATTGTTTTGGTAAGTTTCTTCCTCTCTTCTTCTTAGTTTGCATGCATACATATGATCAAAGATTATAATACAAGATAATCATGGAAACTAAGACCTGAAATCAACAAGAAAAAGGGAGGATGTAACTGGATTAGAACCAGGAATTCACCCACGAACATAAGTTGCTGCCGTGCAGCAATTCTTGTGTGTTTGTGATTAATTACAGCAACAAGTCATAATCTTTTGCTAATCAGTTGCTGCATCAACGTCCTTACTCATGTTGTAGTAATTAAAGGTGAGATTTCATAGAATTTACAGCCAAGAATGGTAGCACGTCCTGCTGAAATTGCCAAGGATGGTAGCACGTCCTGCTGAATTGCAGCAACAGCACCATGGCGTTTGTGTCACGACCAGTTGCATATACCACGCTGTAGGGTAGTGTTTCTCTTCTTCTGGGCGTTGGGTTGTTGTGCGGGAAGAAGGGGACGCGTGGGGCGGTGCTGCTGGCCACGTCTGAGTCGCCATAGCAGCAGGTCGAGGTCGCCATGGCTGCTGGTTCGTCGCTGTGGTGGTGCAGTCGCCCTTTGATTGTTGCTGCTAATTTGGTTGCTAGGAAAGGGAGACAATGGGTGAAGGATAGGATCTAGATTTTGGTCGAAAGAGAAGAGCTTGGTGCTGGTTTTGGGTGAAGAGAAGAATGGTGACGGGAAGAAGAAGAAGAAGAAGAAGAATGGCAGTTTTGTAATTTCGGGTTGACTCGATATGGGTTGAGTTAAAAATCATAATAATAATACCAACTCGTGTTAAAATCATTGAAATAATTAATTTAAAGGAATATGAGTTAAGTGGTCAAAATAATAAATTTATAAATTATTACATGAAATTAATAAATTTCGATCACGATAAACGGTAATTAATTAATCGGCTGATTAAAAGCAATTAACTTAAATTGAAGGGTTATGAGGAATATTTAATAGAGACTTCACCTTTATCATATAAAAGTTATATTTGATAAATAAAACGATTATTCTTATAATAAATTCGTAAAGTAAAATAATGGATCAATAAAAGATAATCGCGTAGAAATTACGCGATAGCATAATTAATTAAATAAAGAAGTGTTGAACCTTATCGAATTAAATAAATTAATTAATGTGGCATATATTAAATATTTAGTTGCATGCATTTTCGACGCGAGTAAAATTATACTAATGTATAATTTTATGCCCCGTTCATATTAGGGTTAGCGGATTACAGTCGGACGAACCCGCAAGTCAGGTACGTATAATAGGTAGAACATCGTATTTTCCTTGTTGGTAGCCTAGGTCGGCCTGAGCCCAGATTCGACCACCATGCACGAAGTGCAACCGGGGTTAAAGAATTGACTCAGTCCGACACTGGGTCGTGTTATGTGTGTGAATCTTGTGATGCATCGATATTGTTTTGGAGTAGTGATAGCCGCCCCATAAAAAGGCTACGGCCGGGGTGAGTGAGGCACAGCGATTCCTCCATCGCACTAGAGTGCAGTGATTGCCGCCCCATAAAAGGCTACGGCCGGGGTGTGTGAGGCACTGGCACTGAGTGCAGTGATAGCCGCCCATAAAAAGGCTACGGCCGGGGTGTGTGAGGCACTGGCACTAGAGTTGGCAGTGAGAGCTTCCCCACAAACGGGGCATAGCGATCACCTGAGTGCAGTGATAGCCGCCCCACAAAAAGGCTACGGCCGGGGTGTGCAAGGCATTGGCACTGGAGTGCAGTGATAGCCTCCCCATAAAAAGGCTACGGCCGGGGTGTGCGAGGCACTGGCACTAGAATTGGTAGTGAGAGCTTCCCCACAAACGGGGCATAGCAATCACCCGAGTGCAGTGATAGCTACCCCACAAAAAGGCTACGGCCGGGGTGTGCGAGGCACTGGCACTGGAGACGGTAGTGGTAGCCTCCCCATAAAAAGGCTACGGCCGGGGTGTGCGGATCACAGCGGACACCTCCTCCGCATTGTTTTGGAGTATAGCGGAATCGCTCCACCGCATATTAAAATAAATATATGAAAATGGTGGAATGTACTTGTTTGTTTTATCTATTATACTACTTAGTGTTGTAATCACTAACGCGGAATTGCCTCCGCAGGTGTGCAGATCCGAGATTAGATGATTGACAACTAGAGCATGGAGCAAAGTAATATGAGGACTCCTTTTTGTTATTTAATTGAGGAATAAGTGTGGCTGCTAGGAAACGGTCCAAGACTGTGGGATTTTATTATAAGTTATGATTTCTAATAATGTTTGACATAATTGCTTGTGACATAATTGCTTTAATTTTGAGTAACACCTAGCCAGTTAGGCCCACAATGTTATCATGAAAAATGGCGGGTCGTTACATGAAGTGAGCTACCTTAGTTAGTCGGTCCACAACTACCGATATGGAGTCATGCTTCTTTTGAATTCTTAGGATCTTTCTAATAAAATCTCATGTGACACACTCCCATTTCCAAGTTGGTACTTTTAAAGGTTGCAATAGTCCTCCTGGTAGTTGATGTTGGGCTGTGAATCCTGATATATTTTAGTAACTCCAGGGTGTATTGAGAACTTTGTGCGATGAGCCTCCTCCAAGATATTCCGCCTCAGTGCATCATCCTTCGGTACACACAACCTTCCTTTAAATCAAATCACACTATTGGAATCAGCTACAATGTCAAGAATCTTGTCCAACATTTCATTCTACTCCTCATCACCCATTTGTGCTAGCTTAACACGGTCAACTAAATCATTGGAAATAACTAAATTTGCCAATAACCCAGTTAGTTCCTCCATAAGGTTGATAGCCACCACTTTGTGACATGGCCCAAAGTTACTAGCTGCTGCTTTGTCACTTTGCCCTTCGACTCAACGCGTTTGCTACCACATTTGCTTTCCCTGGATGGTATAAGATTTGGAAGTCGTAGTCCTTCAAATACTCTAGCCACCGCCTCTGTCGTAGGTTAAGGTCATTCTGGGTGAAGATATACTTCAAACTCTGGTGGTCAGTGAAGACTTCGAACTGGGCTCCATACAAGTAGTGTCTCCAAATCTTTAGGGGAAAAACCACTGCTGCCAGTTTCAAGTCATGGGTTGCATAATTTTGCTCATAAACCTTCAATTGTCTAGAGGCATAGGCCACCACTTTACCTTCTTGCACAATGACACATCCTAAACCCAAGAGAGATGCATCTCTGAAGACTACGAATCCTTCATTTCCATTTGGCAGGGTCAAAACTGGTGCAGTTGTTAGACTCTTCTTCAGAGACTGGAAAATCTCCTCACACTCACTACACCATTCAAACTTGACTCCCTTCCTTGTGAGTTTAGTCATCGGCGATGCTACTTTGGAGAAGTTTTTAATGAATTTCCTGTAGTAACCCGCTAAACCAAAGAAGCTTCGATATCAGTACTGACTAGTTGTGGCCAATCATGACTGCTTTCACTTTTAATGGATCCACCACAATTCCTGCCTTGGAGATAATATGGCCAAGGAAATTTACCTCCTGTCAACCAGAAGTTACACTTTGAGAGCTTGGCAAATAGTTGATTTACTCTCAGAACTTGAAGAGTAATGGATAGGTGCTTCACATGCTCTTCTTCATTATTTGAATAGACCAGAATGTCGTCCACAAATACGATAATAAACTTGTCCAAGTATGCATGAGAATAATGTGTTCATGAGTGACATAAAGGCTGCTAGTGCATTTCTTACGGTCGCCCATTTGCCAAAATTTCAGACTACTTGGCCATGGACGGGATTCCAATTTCTGTTCAGTTCAGTTCTTTCTTCTTGATTTACAACTTTAATTCCCATGATTAACAAGCTTACTATCAATTAAAAATATGCATGCAATAAAATTAAGAAGAGGGAGATAGGAAAGATACCCAAGGAAGGAAGAAACACCGGCTAGGAGGAGGAGAACTAGGTGGCTAAGGTGAGGAAGATGCCCCTACACCCGTATGTGAAAAATGACGTCCTCTTTCAAATTTATAAAAATAAAAATGACGGCTAGGGTATGTGAAAACACTCATATTTCATTTAACCAGGTAACTGGGTAAATAATAAAATATAATAATTAACCAAGTATTGAATATAAAACGTTCGGCTCAACCGATTCAACTTAACCAGGTAATTGGGTAATCAAAATGGTCCACTTAACCATTTCGCTTAACCTGTTAAATAGGTACATGGTATGATTCACTTAAATGGTTAATTGGTTAAATAATATAGTCGGCTCGACCGATTCAACTAGAATTATCCAATTAAAAATTACTTTTCAATTAACCGGGTAATCATACTTATCTAGCTAACGAATTTTTTTCCCACGTTCGATCCCACTACATCGAACATTATTATTATTATTATTATTATTATTTTCCGGGTCTATACAACCTTTTGATGCAAACCTTTCTGGGTCTTTGATAATTTTTTTAGAAGAAAAATTATGCCAAAACAAACCTAAAACAACTAGAGTGGTCATGCAAATTCTTATGACTAAAGGATTTTTCTTATTGCAAAACATTCATTGAAATCATCTAAACCAAAGGATTGTGAAAACAATATTAGGTAGAGAACCAACTCTCGAATGTAATCATTTACTCAGTTCATCTCTCATATCAATTAATCAAGTTTTCCTAAGAAAGGTAAGACTAATTCACATGTATCTATCATTGTACCAAGAGACTAATATACTGTTGCATAATAAAAATTTTACACTAAACTTCACTATATATATATATATATATATATATATATATTGTAACGACCCGACCATTTTTAACAATATTGTGGGCCTTGTTGGCCAGGTGTTACAAATATAAAACTACTAAATGCCGATTAATAAGTTATAAAATAATGGTTCCCACAGTCTTAGACCATTTCCCATAGCCACATTTATAACTCAAAACAAAATAAAAAGAAGTCCCATTTATTACCCATTCTCCTAACCTGACTATCCTATCATACTTTTATTCTACCTTATTTGAGCTGAAATCAAACATTCTTGATTGGCCTACATACCCATGTCGGGATCAAGCTCGATGTAGTTCTATTGGCTGATGGGTTAGTCCACCGTGCCACTATACAATATTGGGCCGATGGGTCAGTCCATCGTGCCCCCTTGTTAGCCGATTGGTTCATTCCATCGTACCCCCTATTATGTTGGGTTGCCACTATAAAATAGTGGGCCGATGGGTCAGTCCATCGTGCCCCCTTATTGGCCGATTGGTTCATTCCATCGTGACCCCTATTATGTTGGGTTGCCACTATAAAATATTGGGCCGATGGGTCAGTCCATCGTGCCCCCTATTATGTTGGGTTGCCACTATAAAATATTGGGCCAATGGGTCAGTCCATCGTGCCCCCTATTATGTTGGGCCGATAGGTCTATTCCATCGTACCTCTATTGGCCGATGGGTCCATTCCACCGTACCCCTTATTAGACGATGGGTCCATTCCACCGTACCACTTATTAGGTTGAGCCGATGGGTCCATTCCACCGTACCCCTATTGGCCGATGGGTCCATTCCACCGTACCACTGTATTAGGTTGAGCCGATGGGTCCATTCGATCGTACCCCCTATAGGCCGATGGGTCCATTCCACCGTACCACTATATTAGGTTAAGTCGATGGGTCCATTCCATCGTACCCCCTATGAGCCGATGGGTCCATTCCACCGTACCACTGTATTAGGTTGAGCCGATGGGTCCATTCAATCATACCCCCTATAGGCCGATGGGTCCATTCCACCGTACCACTGTATTGGGTTGAGCCGATGGGTCCATTCCATCGTACCCCCTATAGGCCGATGGGTCCATTCCACCGTACCACTGTATTAGGTTGAGCCGATGGGTCCATTCCATCGTACCCCCTATTGACCGATGGGTCCATTCCACCCTACCACTGTATTAGGTTGAGCCGATGGGTCCATTCCACCATACCCCCTATTGGCCGATATTTATTTATGGACTGTCTGTTCCATTCTGATATGTCCATTATTTGATTTTGAACAGTGCGGCTAAAAAAAATAGGGTTTCTTGAAAGTAGTCAAACATGAATTTCATATCTGCCATCTAATTTGCAACCATACAATATCTCAACACCCAAAGACCTATGCCAGAGTTTGGCCTTACGTCTTCTCTAAGGTTAGGGTTTGACTTTACGTTGAACCGTGACCGGTCTACTGACAACCAACCATATCCATTCATCGAAAATAATATTTCATAATAGTTAGGTTCAAGTCTTGAAATAAAAATTTTCACATATTTTCACGGTTCTTAAATATATATATCTAAATCTAAACATGAGTCGAACACGCACAATATGTACAAAATTAAGGCAATCCCCCACACTTAAAGTAAACATTGTCCTCAATGTTGAAAGATATAAAGATAAAAATAAAGAAAAAATGAGAAAGAGAACTCCTTCAACTAATTAGTCGGTAGATGATTATAATGAATAACTGAATTTGCACTTGACCCATTCTTAGGTTGCCTCCCAAGAAGCGCCTGGTTTAACATCTACAGCCGAACCATCATGATATTCTCCTTATTGACCACTTCTTTCACATTGGGGTTGAGTCGTCGTTGGTGCTCTACATTTGGACTGCATCCATCGACTAAGTTGATCCTATGCATACAAAAGCATGGAGCAATGTCTTTTATTTTACTATAGTCCAAGCAGTAGCTGACTTCGAATCCTTTAGTATTCTAATTAGCTTCTCTTCCTGCAACATGGTTAGCTTTGAAGAAATAACAACATGAAGAGTGTAATTGGGACCTAAGAAAGTATACTTGAGATGTTTTGAAAGTTGTTTTAACTCCAAAATAGGTGGTACTTCAACTGATGGCAGCAATCTGTGGAATGGTAGATCAAAGGTTTCCACAATTCTAAATCTCCTAGGCAAGATTGGTTATGAATGCAATACTTTAACTATATCTTCCACATCAGTATCTTCTTCACAAAGAGAATTTATGGCCTTATGTAATGAATCACTCAACTGATCCCCCTTGTACATTATTTTATCAAATAGTTCAATTCTAGAACAATCATATGTTGCATCCGGTAATTCATGGATTTAAAGATGTTATATGTGACATAATCATTATTTACCCTAAGTGCATGTTTTCCAGCAGCTACGTCAATCAATGTTCTCCCAATTGCCAAGGAACCTCTCCCGACAATGAGTGGTATATCATCATTCCTTCCTTACATTTCAAGCACTACAAAATCTGCAGGAAAGATATACTTGTCAACCTTTATTAAAACATCTTCAATGACACCTTTAGGATATACCAATGACCGGTCAGCCAACTGGAGTGTGATGCTGCTGGCAGGAGCATGTCCTAGATACCTAACCTTTTAAAAATAGAAAAAGGCATAAGATTAATGATATAATCTAAGTCACGTAAAGCATTACAATGAATATTTCCTCCAATTGAACATGGAATTACAAATTTTCCTAGGGCTTTCATCTTACAAGGTAGTTTTATTTGGAGGACAACACTACATTCCTCTGTCATGGCCACAATTTCATTGTAATCTACTCTTCTTTTCTTTTCTAGAATTTCCTTCAAGTATTTTACATAACTAGGTATCTGTTCAAGTGTGTTAATTTGTAATTTCTTAAATATATCAAGAAATTTTTTGAATATGTTTCATCACTTTGTTTACGCAATCTAGAAGGAAATAGTACCTTTTTTGTCCTCTTCTGTATGTATCTCATCTTTCTCTTTCCCTTTACTTCTGAGTAAGCTAACCAATTTACTGGGTTCATGTTTGTTATTTGGCTTTTCATCTTTTTCGTTAACTTCATTGGGCTGAACTGGTTCTTGAAAGTAATAACACTTCGGGTTATTATGGCTTTGCATTGCTCTTGACCATCTTTCCTTGGTTATTCTGGTTGGTTACAAAGTACACACCCTTGGGTCGCTCACTTGGTTCCTTGTTTAATTGCAACACAACTTATTGCATAAATTGTTGTTGTTGTTGCTGATTCTGCATGAATTGTTGTATAGTTTGTTGCATAGAATTGAACATTTAGATCAAATCCAATTGTTGTGGCTGAAAAGGAAGTGAAGGGGGTCAAGAATGCTATGTTGGTGGTGGTGGATTAAGGACAACAGCCGATTGTGGAGAATTATTCTATGAAAAGTTGGGGTTATTACGCAAGCCTGCATTGTAGGTATTGGAATAGGGCTTGTTGTTCTTATTAAGATTTGCCTTATAATCGCATACAATGTTGTGTATCTCCCGACCGCAATAACAAACAAGTCAAAAGACTCGCCGTATGAGGAATTATCAGTGACTAATATAATTAATTTCTCCTTAAATCTTATTAAACCTCATGATCTAAGAAATATGCAATCAATCTACTCTTAACATTAAGAACATGATAATTCAAAAAATTCAATTGAATAAAAGAGTAAGAGATTGAAATGAATTCAATTAAACCATGTTAAGTTCTATTCTTCTCTAGAACGAAATAAAGGATTACTCAATAATAAAAATAGAAAATATTATAAAGAAGAAACTAGTTTTCATTATGAAAGGAAAAGAATTACAATAACTAGAACTCCTAAGCTTTCACTAAACTCCTAAGCTAAGAGTTGAGATATCTCAAACAACAAATGACTACCCCTTTATATAGAAGATGAGATGGCAATTAGATACATGAATTCAAGGAAGGTGTTCACAAGTTAATGTAGTCTAATTAATTTTGGTTTCCAATCAAGTTTGCAACTCCTTCACTTGCTCAACCAAGCTTTAAGTAAGGCACTTGTTCGCAAATCCTTCCTTTTTGAGCTTTGTGAACGCCTTGTAGTAACCATTGGGTGGGAGCAAGTGCCATGACCTTTCAATTCATAAGCTTAATTTTTTTCATCTTTTCTTACATTAAAACTCCAAAATTAATATTTCATAAAGTATTAATTAACTAGAATATAACTAGAAATATCATCTATTTTAATATAATTATACCTGGGATTTACAAAATCAAAATAAAAACATGGGCAAATACTGTATACTTTGAATACTTAAAATTGACACAGCTAATACCGTAAAAGATGTCATATCAAATCAAAGTCTTCATACTTACATACATGCATACTCACGCTTATGCCCTCATATCCCCTACTGTCACAGGGCTGATCTAGGGTCTTATTTTTCACCCTAATCTTTCCCCGTGCGGCGTGTGTCCCTCCCCGGAACCACCAGCCAACACTGCTATGCAGCCAGCGGATGCACCGCACAGCACCACTCCGGACACCACCTTTGCAAACACCCGAACAAAATACCGGTACCATGCCCGATTGCTGGTGCGTCCAGGTACCAGCGCTCGGCTTCCCAGTTGCAGCGCACTGCCGGACACTTGCTCGATCGCACCAAGTCACAGCATGATACGTGTAAAGACCAGGAAAAAAAATTTCATTAACTGGTTAGGTATGAATTACCCGGTTAAATTGAAAAGTAATTTCTAATCGGACGATTCTAGTTGAATCAGTCGAGTCGAACACATTAATTAAATGAACCATACCATTTAAGAGGTTGAGTGAAAAGGCTAAGTGAACCGTGTTAATTACCCAATTACCCGGTTAAAGGAATTATGATGAAAGGGTGCTTCCACAAACCCTAGCCGTCATTTATTCTTTATAAAAGGAGAAGGGGTCGTTGAA
Source organism: Piper betle (assembly GCA_033002965.1). Taxonomy (NCBI): domain Eukaryota; kingdom Viridiplantae; phylum Streptophyta; class Magnoliopsida; order Piperales; family Piperaceae; genus Piper; species Piper betle. Next base: position 29,483 of record JAURVB010012729.1, read on the forward strand.
CATAGGAAATACCAATGGATGATGGGGTGTGAGAATTTAATGAAGGGGTCGTTGAACCTACGAAATACCAATAGATGATGGGGTATGAGAATTTAATGGAGGGAATGGTTGAAGTGTATATATATGGAGGAGGAGGGAGTATTTCATCCCTCATCTCCATCCCAGGCGACTTCCTCATTACTGTGTGAGTATTTCATCCCTCATCTCCATCCCAGGCGACCTCCCCATTACTGTATTAGGGTTCATGGGTCACAGTCAGACGTAATCACAAATTAGGTACGTATAATAGGTAGAACATCGTCTTTTCCTTATTGGTAGCCTAGGTCGGCCTGAGCCCAGATTCGACTACCAAGCACCGAGTGCAACCGGGGTCAATGAATTGACTCAGTCCGACACTGGGTCGTGTTATGTATGTGAATTTTGTAATGCATCGACATTGTTTTGGAGTAGTGATTGCCACCCCATAAAAAGGCTACGGCCGGGGTGAGTGAGGCACAGCGATTCCTCCATCGCACTGAAGTGCAGTGATAACCGCCCCATAAAAAGGCTACGACCAGTGTGTGAGACACTGACACTAGAATTGGTAGTGAGAGCTTCCCCACAAACGGGGCATAGCAATCACCTGAGTGCAGTGATAGCCTCCCCATAAAAAGGCTACGGCCGGGGTGTGCAAGGCACTGGCACTAGAGTGCAGTGATAGCCTCCCCATGAAAAGGCTACGGCCGAGGTGTGCGAGGCACTGGCACTAAAATTGGTAGTGAGAGCTTCCCCACAAACGGGGTGTAGCAATCACCTGAGTGCAGTGATAGCTTCCCCACAAAAAGGCTACGGCCGGAGTGTGCTAGGCACTGGTACAGGAGACGGTAGTGGTAGCCTCCTCACAAAAAGGCTACGGCCGGGGTGTGCGGATCATAGCGGATACCTCCTCCGCATTGTTTTGGAGTATAGCGGAATTGCTCCACCGCATATTAAATTAAACATAAGGAAATAGTGGAATGTACTTGTTTTGTTTTATCTATTATACTACTTAGTGTTGTAATCACTAACGCGGAATTGCCTCCGCAGGTGTGTAGATACGAGATTAGGTGATTGACATCCAGAGTATGGAGCAAAATAAATATGAGGACTCCTTTTTTTAATTGAGAAATAAGTGTGGCTGCTGGGAAATGGTCTAAGACTGTGGGATCTTTATATATGTTATTATTTATATGTTTTGTTAAATAAAAATGTTAGACATATGTAAAGACCCGGAAATATATATATATATATATATATATATATGTGTGTGTGTGTGTGTGTGTGTGTGTGTGTGTGTGTGTGTGTGTGTGTGTGTGTGTATTCGACGCGGTGGGATCGAACGTTGGTATCCATGAATTTATTTAAATTATTTACCTGCTACCCGGTTAATTATCAATTACCCGGTCAAGTGGAAAGTATTAGTTAACCGGTTAAGTATTTTTACCCGGTTAAGTAAACCATACCATTTAACTGTTCAAACTAGAAAAGTGAACCGTATCACTTACCCATTTACCCGGCAACGAAGTGTGTTTTCATAAACCCTAGGCCTTCTTTCATTTTATAAGGAGAAGGAGGGGGCGTCATGCACATAAGCTCCTTGGACAAACGCCGGCTTCCCCATTGTTTTGGTAAGTTTCTTCCTCTCTTCTTCTTAGTTTGCATGCATACATATGATCAAAGATTATAATACCAGATAATCATGGAAACTAAGACCTGAAATCAACAAGAAAAAGGGAGGATGTAACTGGATTAGAACTAGGAATTCATCCACAAACATAAGTTGCTGCCGTGCAGCAATTCTTGTGTGTTTGTGATTAATTACAGCAACAAGTCATAATCTTTTGCTAATCAGTTGCTGCATCAACGTCCTTACTCATGTTGTAGTAATTAAAGGTGAGATTTCATAGAATTTACAACCAAGAATGGTAGCACGTCCTGCTGAAATTGCCAAGGATGGTAGCACGTCCTGCTGAATTGCAGCAACAGCACCATGGCGTTTGTGTCACGACCAGTTGCATATACCAAATGTAGGGTAGTGTTTCTCTTCTTCTGGGCGTTGGGTTGTTGTGCGGGAAGAAGGGGACGCGTGGGGCGGTGCTGCTGGCCACGTCTGAGTCGCCATAGCAGCAGGTCGAGGTCGCCATGGCTGCTGGTTCGTCGCTATGGTGGTGCAGTCGCCCTTTGATTGTTGCTGCTAATTTGGTTGCTAGGAAAGGGAGACAATGGGTGAAGGATAGGATCTAGATTTTGATCGAAAGAGAAGAGCTTGGTGCTGGTTTTGGGTGAAGAGAAGAATGGTGACGGGAAGAAGAAGAAGAAGAATGACAGTTTTGTAATTTCGGGTTGACTCGATATGGGTTGCGTTAAAAATCATAATAATAATACCAACTCGTGTTAAAATCATTGAAATAATTAATTTAAAGGAATATGAGTTAAGTGGTCAAAATAATAAATTTATAAATTATTACATGAAATTAATAAATTTCGATCACGATAAACAATAATTAATTAATCGGCTGATTAAAAGCAATTAACTTAAATTGAAGGATTATGAGGAATATTTAATAGAGACTTCACCTTTATCATATAAAAGTTATATTTGATAAATAAAACGATTATTCTTATAATAAATTCGTAAAGTAAAATAATGGATCAATAAAAGATAATCGCGTAGAAATTACGCGATAGCATAATTAATTAAATAAAGAAGTGTTGAACCTTATCGAATTAAATAAATTAATTAATGTGGCATATATTAAATATTTAGTTGCATGCATTTTCGACGCGAGTAAAATTATACTAATGTATAATTTTATGCCCCGTTCATATTAGGGTTAGCGGATTACAGTCGGACGAACCCGCAAGTCAGGTACGTATAATAGGTAGAACATCGTATTTTCCTTGTTGGTAGCCTAGGTCGGCTTGAGCCCAGATTCGACCACCATGCACGAAGTGCAACTGGGGTTAAAGAATTGACTCAGTCCGACACTGGGTCGTGTTATGTGTGTGAATCTTGTGATGCATCGATATTGTTTTGGAGTAGTGATAGCCGCCCCATAAAAAGGCTACGGCCGGGGTGAGTGAGGCACAGCGATTCCTCCATCGCACTAGAGTGCAGTGATTGCCGCCCCATAAAAAGGCTACGGCCGGGGTGTGTGAGGCACTGGCACTGAGTGCAGTGATATCCGCCCAATAAAAAGGCTACGGCCGGGGTGTGTGAGGCACTGGCACTAGAGTTGGTAGTGAGAGCTTCCCCACAAATGGGGCATAGCGATCACCTGAGTGCAGTGATAGCCGCCCCACAAAAAGGCTACGGCCGGGGTGTGCAAGGCATTGGCACTGGAGTGCAGTGATAGCCTCCCCATAAAAAGGCTACGGCCGGGGTGTGCGAGGCACTGGCACTAGAATTGGTAGTGAGAGCTTCCCCACAAACGGGGCATAGCAATCACCCGAGTGCAGTGATAGCTACCCCACAAAAAGGCTACGGCCGGGGTGTGCGAGGCACTGGCACTTGAGACGGTAGTGGTAGCCTCCCCATAAAAAGGCTACGGCCGGGGTGTGCGGATCACAGCGGACACCTCCTCCGCATTGTTTTGGAGTATAGCGGAATCGCTCCACCGCATATTAAAATAAATATATGAAAATGGTGGAATGTACTTGTTTGTTTTATCTATTATACTACTTAGTGTTGTAATCACTAACGCGGAATTGCCTCCGCAGGTGTGCAGATCCGAGATTAGATGATTGACAACTAGAGCATGGAGCAAAGTAATATGAGGACTCCTTTTTGTTATTTAATTGAGGAATAAGTGTGGCTGCTGGGAAACGGTCCAAGACTGTGGGATTTTATTATAAGTTATGATTTCTAATAATGTTTGACATAATTGCTTTAATTTTGAGTAACACCTAGCCAGTTAGGCCCACAATATTATCATGAAAAATGGCGGGTCGTTACAACATATTTGCTTAATTATGAGTAACACCTAGCCGGTTAGGCCCACAATATCGTGAAAAATGGCGGGTCGTTATAGGTGGTATCAGAGCAAGGTTTCCCAAAAGCTCACATCGTTATGACTCAAGTACCTTGTTGAAGAGTCAATATTTATTTTTCTCCAATAGGGTATGTCATTAGGGAATTAATGGACTCCCTAATAAACCTAATAAGTAATCATTGAAAAAAAAATTAATGAATCATAACGGAATAAATTTTAGATGGCAGGCACCCGAAGGAAGTCGAGCCAAGCTGCGCAGTCGGACACAAACCTTGAGAGTGTGTTAGGCCAAATTTTGACGGCCATACAGGGACTAGCGCAGGCTTCAGAAAATACCAGTTCTGTGGTTCAGAACATGGTGCAGAGGTTACCGGGATTGGTAATGGGGAATGGAGCTCCAAATTCGGCTATGGGTCCTAGTAACGTCCCAAATGGGGATCAGGGGAGCGCCCAAGAGCAGGTAGGAATAGCTGACCCGGGCGAGCGAGGAGACCTTCCAAACTCGGTGCCACCGGTAGTCCGACAAGTGGTACTGCCAGATGGGGATGACAGTGATCGATACACTGTAGAGAAATTCCGGAAGAACGGAGCTGAGGTATTCATTGGAGGGACTGATCCAATGAAGGCGGAGAGCTGGTTGGACATTACTGAAAAAGCATTTAGAGCTCTCTCTGTGCCTCATCGCCATCAAGTGAGGTTGGCGACATGCATGCTTCAGGAGGAAGCATCCTATTGGTGGAAGTCCATGGAGAAGACTGTGTTCCATCAACAGGAAATTTCGTCCATTCCTTGGGCGGAATTTGTAACAGCTTTCAATGGACAATATTTTCCTGAGTCTGTTGTCCAGAAGAAAGCACTGGAATTTGCCACTCTAACTCAGAAGGATGATTCAGTCCGAGAGTATGCCCAAAATTTCTTGCAATTGGAGAGATTTGCATCTGGGAGTCTGGCAACTGCCCGGGCCAGAGTAGACAAATTTTTCTGAGGGTTAAAGCTAGAATTGAGGAGTAGGATAGCTACGGCGCCAAGAGGCACTATAACCGAAGTGATTGAAGCAGCCATTACTCATGAGTTGGTGTACGACTATGTCCGTGCACAGAAACAGGGGAAGGCTACTATGCAACATAAGAATGCCAACCAGGGTAGTAGCAAAAACAGGCCTGGAGAACACCAGCAGTAGAACTATCAACGGAATGTCAATGGGAACCGCAAAAGGAAGTTTCAGGAGATTCCGTATCGACTATGTAAAAATTTCAACAAGATGCATTCAGGGTTATGCAGGGAGCCCCGTCGGTGCTACAATTGCTGAAGGACGGGACACTTGCAAAACGAGTGTCGTCAGCCCCTGAAGCAACAACAGGAGCAACCTGAAAAGGAGAAGACACCAGCTCCTAATCGCTACCCAACACCTGCAAAACCAGTGGACAAAGGGAAGGCGAAACTTTTTGCAGTCGAAGTCGAGGACGCTGAGAACGAGGACCACACAGTTCGAGGTAAAATTCTGATTCAAAGTGTTAGTGTGGATGTTTTATTTGACTCGGGGTGTACACATTCGTTGCTATCATCCCGATTAGTTAAGAGTTTAGGACTCCAAACGTCTACATTACCTAAGACTTATAGGGTCACCACCGCAACGGGAAAAGGGGAGGTCACAACGTTAGGAGTGACTAACCTATCCTTGGATATACAAGGGAAACCCTATGTGTGGAATTTCATTGTCTATGGGATAATAGGATTTGATGTACTGTTGGGAATGGACTGGTTGTCTGCACACCAGGCTTTTCTCGACTGTAAAGGGAGGAGAGTATTGACTAAACCTTGTAATTGTGAGATGGGGGTCATTTTCCAAGGGTCATGGAATGATCCATCCTCTTGTATTGTGTCGGTTAGTGAGGCAATTGAGTGGTTTGGTGAGGGTTGTAAAGTTTTTTCGGCAACTCTAGAGGAGCCTGAGTCCAAACCCAAAGAATTGTCCATGATTCCAGTGGTAGCAGAATTTCTGGACGTATTTCCAGGTGAACTTCCAGGGTTACCTCCTAAGCGGGTAGTGAAGTTTGTCATTGACCTAGCACCGGGAGTATCACCAATTTCTAAAGCACCATACCGCATGGCTCCAGCGGAACTCAAGGAGTTAAAGAGTTAATTAGAAGAGCTGTTGCAGGCAGGCTTTATACGACCAAGTACTTCACCCTGGGGAGCCCCTGTTCTTTTTGTAAAGAAGAAGGATGGCTCACTTCGATTGTGTATTGACTATCGTCAGTTCGAAGTTTTCACCGACCATCAAAGTTTGAAGTATATCTTCACCCAGAATGACCTTAACCTTCGACAGAGACGGTGGATAGAATACTTGAAGGACTATGATTTCCAAATTTTATACCACCCGGGAAAAGCGAACGTTGTGGCCGACGCGTTGAGTCGGAAGGGCAAGATGGACAAGGGTCAACAACTAGCTAGACTTTGGGCTATGTCAGCTGAGGTGGTAGCTATTAACCCAGTGGAACGAATGACAGGAATACTGGCGAACCTGGTTATCTCCAATGAATTGGTGGACCGAGTTAAGCTAACACAAATGGAAGATGAGAAGCTGAATGAAATGTTGGACAAAACTCCCAACATTGTAGCAGATTCCAACAGTGTAATCAGATTTAGAGGGAGATTGTGTGTACCCAACAATGATGCATTAAAACGAGATATTCTGGAAGAAGCTCATCGTTCAAGGTTCTCAATACACCCTGGTGTTACAAAGATGTACCAGGACTTGAAACGAACCTACTGGTGGGTTGGAATGAAGAGGGATGTGGTGGATTTTGTTTCCAAGTGTCAGACGTGCCAATTGATCAAAGCCCAACATCAACTACCCGGTGGATTATTACAACCTTTAGAGATACCTACCTGGAAATGGGAGCGTGTCACATGTGATTTTATTACTAAACTCCCAAGGACTTTGAAGAGACATGACTCTATATGGGTAGTTGTGGACCGTTTGACTAAGGCAGCTCATTTTATCCCCACAAAATCAACAAGGACTGCGGAATACTTAGCAGAACTGTACATAAATAACATTGTCAGGCTGCATGGAATTCCGAAGGAGATAGTCTCTGACAGAGATCCCCTATTCACGTCACATTTTTGGGAAGTTTTCCAAAAAGCTATGGGGACCCAAATCAAGTTAAGTACAGCATATCACCCCCAAACTGATGGTCAAAGTGAGAGGACCAATCAAACCTTGGAGGATTTGTTGAGAGCTTGCATCCTCGACTGGGGAGGAGATTGGGAGAAACACTTAGCCTTGGCTGAATTCACCTATAATAACTCTTACCAAGCCAGTATAGGAATGGCACCGTTTGAAGCCTTATACGGTAGGCCTTGTCGATCTCCATCATGCTGGTTGGAGTCTACAGAGATGGTTATAGTCGGGCCAGAGATGGTGAGAGAAGCAGCTGAAAAGGTGCAACTCATCCAGCAAAGGCTTAAGGCAGCTCAGGATCGGCAGAAAAGTTATGCTGATACTCGAAGGAAGGACTTAGAATTCCAAGTTGGGGAGTTCGTCTACCTTAAGACCTCACCTAAAAAGGGAGTGATCAGATTTAGAACATCAGGGAAGTTGAAGCCAAGATTCATAGGACCATTTCCAATTTTGGATCGAATCGGAAGTTGTGCATATAGATTAGCATTACCACCAAGCCTTGATGGTGTACACAATGTCTTTCATGTGTCAATGCTAAAGAAATATGTACGAGATGAGAATCACATTATCACAAATTTTGCAGATTTAGAGCTACAATCGGATTTAACCTACGAGGAAAAACCGATTCGAATCTTGGCAAGGGAAACAAAGACACTCCGTAGCAAGGAGATCCCTTTGGTAAAGGTATTATGGAGAAATCAGGGATCAGAAGAAGCGACATGGGAGACTGAACAGGAAATGGCCAGAAAATATCCTAGCCTGTTTGTAGCATAAAATCCGTGTAAATCCGATTTATGCTATGATATTTCGGGGACGAAATAGTTCTAAGTTGGGGAGATTGTAAAGACCCGGAAAAAAAAAATTTCATTAGCTGGTTAAGTATGAATTACCCGGTTAAATTGAAAAGTAATTTCTAATCGGACGATTCTAGTTGAATCAGTCGAGTCGAACACATTAATTATCCATTTAACCATTTAAGTGAACCATACCATTTAAGAGGTTGAGTGAAAAGGTTAAGTGAACCGTGTTAATTACCCAATTACCCGGTTAAAGGAATTATGGTGAAAGGGTGCTTCCACAAACCCTAGCCGTCATTTATTCTTTATAAAAGGAGAAGGGGTCGTTGAACCTAGGAAATACCAATGGATGATGGGGTGTGAGAATTTAATGAAGGGGTCGTTGAACCTAGGAAATACCAATGGATGATGGGGTATGAGAATTTAATGGAGGGAATGGTTGAAGTGTATATATATGCAGGAGGAGGGAGTATTTCATCCCTCATCTCCGTCCCAGGCGACCTCCCCATTACTGTGTGAGTATTTCATCCCTCATCTCCGTCCCAGGCGACCTCCCCATTACTGTATTAGGGTTCACGGGTCACAGTCAGACGTAATCACAAATCAGGTACGTATAATAGGTAGAACATCGTATTTTCCTTGTTGGTAGCCTAGGTCGGCCTGAGCCCAGATTCGACTACCATGCACCGAGTGCAACCGGGGTCAATGAATTGACTCAGTCCGACACTGGGTCGTGTTATGTGCGTGAATTTTGTAATGCATCGACATTGTTTTGGAGTAGTGATAGCCACCCCATAAAAAGGCTACGGCCGGGGTGAGTGAGGCACAGCGATTCCTCCATCGCACTGGAGTGCAGTGATAGCCGCCCCATAAAAAGGCTACGGCCGGGGTGTGTGAGGCACTGGCACTGGAGTGCAGTGATAGCCGCCCCATAAAAAGGCTACGGCCGGGGTGTGTGAGGCACTGGCACTAGAATTGGTAGTGAGAGCTTCCCCACAAACGGGGCATAGCAATCACCTGAGTGCAGTGATAGCCGCCCCACAAAAAGGCTACAGCCGGGGTGTGCAAGGCATTGGCACTGGAGTGCAGTGATAGCCTCCCCATAAAAAGGCTACGGCCGGGGTGTGCGAGGCACTGGCACTAGAATTGGTAGTGAGAGCTTCCCCACAAACGGGGCATAGCAATCACCCGAGTGCAGTGATAGCTACCCCACAAAAAGGCTACGGCCGGGGTGTGCGAGGCACTGGCACTGGAGACGGTAGTGGTAGCCTCCCCACAAAAAAGGCTACGGCCGGGGTGTGCGGATCACAGCGGATACCTCCTCCGCATTGTTTTGGAGTATAGCGGAATCGCTCCACCGCATATTAAAATAAACATAAGGAAATAGTGGAATGTACTTGTTTTGTTTTATCTATTATACTACTTAGTGTTGTAATCACTAACGCGGAATTGCCTCCGCAGGTGTGCAGATACGAGATTAGGTGATTGACATCCAGAGTATGGAGCAAAATAAATATGAGGACTCCTTTTTTATTTAATTGAGAAATAAGTGTGGCTGCTGGGAAACGGTCCAAGACTGTGGGATCTTTATATATGTTATTATTTATAAAAAATGTTTGACATAATTACTTTACTTTTGAGTAACACCTAGCCAGTTAGGCCCACAATATCGTGAAAAATGGCGGGTCGTTACAATACGTCCCCGTACCGGTCACCCACACTTGCCGGCACACCCTGATCGTAGGAATCACGGATCAGGTTCTTGGTCACCAAATCCGACGCACACACAATATTTTACGGGGAACTCAGCAAAACCTCTATTCCACTAGTATGAATATAGGATACAAGTAATCTATACACTAGACTATCATCAAGTCGTGGACATTCACTCCCCACGACTTGGCCTCTCGACACTCCCTCGACAGTACTTTGCAACTCTCGGGCACACACTCGAATTGCTGGACAGAACTGGGTGACTCGGCCCTCAGGCGGACAGCAGCTGCGCCGACAGCTTCCCTGGTGTTCCAGTCCTAGACCCGTCCAGGACTGGCTGCAGAAACACCCAGGGCGTCCCCTTTCCCCGACTCGATCTCACCTCTCCACAAGGGGAGACACTCACCCACACTTGTTCTATCACTCTGATCTATTCTGCCTCACCACCAAATGAAGCTGCTCCTTATATAGGCATCGGTTGGACAAAAAGGGCACATCACCAGCATGGCTCCTCACCATCAGATCCTTGATCAATGGCTCAGCACGCCCCATACCAGCAGTCACCTTAGTGATGTTCCAGAACTGACCCTCACCGTTGATCCTCCCATCCACGGTCCAAGTTAATCAGATGACATCACCCCAACTCTTGGTGTTTCCAGCCAAATTGACCGGAAAGCCCATGTTGCATCCTAGCCTGGTGGTCGACCCTCCTGGTTCACCCCCAGCTAGCCCTGGTACCAATCCAGCAACCGGCAGGCTCCAGACCACCCAGCACTCAGTACCGGCTCCAGATACGCTCGGACCCGGGTGCCTGCTCATCAATCCTCAACACCAGGTTAGTCCTGCCCAGTCTTTTGATCGATCACATTGCTGGCACGTGCAGTGGTGCTCGCTCGGCACGCACATGTGGTTCCTGGCATCATGCTCAGTCCCCCACGCGCTACTGCTGCCCACATGCTCGGTCCCGTCTTCTAGCACAACTCGACCTCGCATGCGTCTGGCTCCTCCCCTGTTCGGTACCCCAACTGCACTCCAACCTGCTGCATGGCTCCGGTAGGTTGTTCCACCACACGAATAACACCGGTTATCCGCCTTGAACACGGGATTCACTAGGGACAACCGCCAAACCCTAGCACCCGACTGTCCCACAAGCTAAGCCTGTAACAGTTCTCCCCCACCAATGAGAGCCGATGTCCTCATCGGAGGGTTAAGTCCTGCCAAATACTTCTTGATTCTCCCCTCGAATTGCCACAAGTCCTCCGCCTTTTCCCAACTCGCCTCGCTTCTCGGTTCCCCCTTCCACTTGATAAGATACTCCGTCCCAGAGTTTGGAGCACCTTGCCTATGCTCCAAAATCCTCCCCACCTGTTTTGCAAACTGTTGCCGGATAGTCGGTGGAGCTCTCTTAGGACGAGCTCTCCTTGGATTGACTAGATCCTCATGGAAAGGCTTGAGAAAACTGACGTGGAAAACTGGGTGAAGCTTGTATCTCTCGGGAAGTTTTAACCGGTATGCCATACTCCCGATGACCTTCTCCACCTCGAAAGGACCGTCGTACCGTTGCACCAACGCTCTGTGCACCTCGGTACGCCTGATCTTCTTCCAGATCTGTGGCGTGAGCTTCAGCATGACTTGGTCCCCAACGCTGAAGGATAACGGCCTTCTCCTCAAGTCCGCGTATCTCTTCATTCTCCGCGTTGCCTTGGCTAACGAATCTACCGCATCCTCGTACAGGTCTTGCCTTTCTCTCGCAAATCTGTACGCCGCTGGACACTTGATCCCCCGTCCTTGTTGGGCAACCTCCTGTGGTGTGAGAGGTTGATAGCCAGTCGCCACCTCAAATGGACTCAGCCCCGTTGCTGAAGAACGATGCAGATTATAAGAAAACTGCGCCGCGTCAAGAAGTTCCAACCAGTTCGTCTGGCTGGCTGTGACGAAATGCCTCAAGTACTCCTCTAGTACCGCATTCGTCCTCTCAGTCTGTCCGTCAGACTGAGGATGATTGGCTGTAGAGAAATTCAGTTTGCTCCCTAGCAATCCGAATAAACACGTCCAGAATCGTCCCGTGAATCTGGAGTCTCGGTCGCTCACAATGTCTGCTGGCACGCCAAAGTGCTTGACCACGTTCTTGAAGAACAAACCCGCAGCAATCTTGGCTGGACATGCCTGTGGTGCTGCAGAAAATACGGCATACTTGGAGAACCGATCTACTACCACCATCACAGAAGACATTCCCCGTACCTTAGGAAACCCCGTTATAAAATCAATTGAAACCGAACTCCACGGTCTCGTCGGTGTGGGTAGAGGCTGTAGCAAGCCTGCCTCTAGTCTTCTCTCCACCTTGTCTTGTTGACACACTAAACAAGACTTCACGAAAGCTTCGATATCAGCCTCCATCTTCGGCCAATAGTACACTCGTGACATGAGTGCACACATCCGGTCCACCCCCGGATGTCCTGCCCACTGGGTGTCATGGGACTCCTCCATAAGCTTCCGTCTCAATCTACCAGTAGGGATGTACAAACGACCCCCACTTGCGTAGATGATTCCATCGTCAAGCCAATATTTTCGAACCAGACCCTCCCTGATCCGATCAACCATCTTCTTATACTCGGTATCTTGCCGCGCTAACTCCCGAACCTGCCCTAGTAGCTCCGTCTCTATGCCCGACACGGCTGCCACCATCTCCATGTTCTTCCGGCTAAGTGCATCAGCCACCTGATTTGACTTACCCGGGCGGTGTAGCCACTCAAAGTCGTACTCAGCTAGAAACTCTTGCCACCTTGCCTGTCTCGGCGACAACTTCTTCTGGGTCTTGAAGAAGGTGTTAGCGACATTGTCAGTGATGACAATGAACTTTGCCCCCAGCAAGTATACTCGCCATACTCGAAGACAATGAACTACAACTAGCATCTCCTTCTCGTGAGTGGAATATCTCGTCTCCGCATCCTTGAGCTTCCAACTCTCGAAGGCAATCAGATGCCCTCCTTGCTGCAACACGCCTCCGACGGCCCTGTTCGAAGCGTCCGTCACGACTTCGAACGGTTGACTGAAATCCGGCAATTTCAGTATCGGCTCCGATGAAATAGCAACTTTCAGTTTATCGAACGCTGCTTGGCATGGCTCCGACCACGCCCATGACTGATTCTTCCTCAACAAATCAGTCAGTGGTGACACTACATGGCTGTACCCATGTATAAACTTCCGATAGTAATTGGCCAAACCTAGGAAGCTCCTCAACTCCGTCACTCTGGTTGGTGTCGGCCATTCCACCACGGCTTTCACCTTTGATTCCTCCATTCGCACCTCTCCACGGCCAATTCGGTGGCCTAGGAAACTGATTTCCTCTAGACCGAACTCACATTTCTCTTGCTTCACGTACAGCTTGTGCTCCCATAACCGATCCAGAACCTGCCTCAGGTGACCCCAGTGCTCCTCCATGGATTCACTGAACACAACTATGTCATCCAGGTACACGACGACAAACTTATCGAGGAAGTCACGAAAGACATCACTCATTAAGTTGCAAAACATCGCTGGAGCGTTTGTTAATCCAAACGGCATTACGAGAAACTCATATGACCCATACCTCGTAACCATAGTTGTCTTCGCGACATCTTCCGGCGCAATCCGGACTTGCCAATATCCCGACCTTAGGTCCAGCTTAGTGAACACCCGTGCTCGACTAAGTCTGTCAAACAGATCAGCTATCAAAGGAACAGGGTACTTATTCTTGATTGTTACCTTGTTCAATCCCCGGTAGTTGACGCATAACCGTAAAGATCCATCCGTCTTCTCCTGGAATAGAACAGGCGCCCCATATGGTGCAATTGATGGTCGAATCTTTCCAGACTCCAGCAGCTCTCCTAGCTGGATCTTCAGCTCTGTGAGTTCCTTAGGCGACATGCGGTATGGCGCCTTAGCTGGTGCTCGAGCTCCCGGCTCCAGCTCGATCCGGTGTTCGATCTCTCTCTTGGGAGGTAACCCATCTGGCAACTCCTTGGGCATCACATCAGCATACTGCTCTAGTAATCCCCGCATTGTATCCGGTATCGCCACCACACGATCCGGTTGAACCTCTACCATTACTGCAAGATAAGTCAAGGCTCCTTTCTTACACCCCTTAGCCACTTGCATTGCCGACAAGTGCTCAGTTCCGAAGGTGCGATCCTCGACCCCTGAAGGTGTTCTCTGGCCACGAACAAAACTTACACCTGCTTTGTCCATGATCAGGATACCCCCAAGCTGTGGAAATACTCCAACCCCGGCAGTCCCCATGAAGGCGTTCCCGATGATCAAGTCGAAGTCATCCATCTCGATGACCATCAGGTCCATCTGTCCCTCATAGTTCCCCAAGCAGATCTTCACGTTTCGGGCAATACCCTCCACCGGTCTCGCCTGAGAATTGACCGCCTTAATCTTGCTGGTATTGTTCACGGTCTTCAGCCCTATCTTCAACGCCATCCCCTTTGAAATGAAACTGTGCGTCGCACCAGTATCAACCAGCGCTGAAACCTTCCTCCCATTCACCATAACAGGAACGTACATCAAGTTAGCTCCACTTTGAGCCCCACGTTCAGCTCTAAGAGCCCCGAGTATCTGAAGGGTAGATGCTCGGGCAGGAAGCACCTCTTCTTCCTGGTTTGGGTTCGCCTCCTTCACCATGGCATTAACCTTGGCCTTGTTCGGACAATCCCTTGCCCGGTGCAGTCCGTTGTAGATGAAGCATCCAGACTGCTTTCCCTCGTTCGTCCGGTTGGATGCTTGCCCCGCCTTGAAGGGACCACCTTCCTCTTTGGTCACGGCCTCTGGAATGGTTTCTCCTTGCTATCCCGGCCGTTGCCTTTACTCTTGCCGCCTTGGAACTTCCTACTAGGACCAGCATCTTGTGAGATCCCAGTATGCTTGAAGTCCACAAGAGCATAGGCAGCCACCAAAGCCGCAGGCAAATCCTGGACTTTTTGCTGCATCAGTTCTGTCTAAGCCCATGGTTGCAAACCCATAATAAAATTGAACAACTTGTCCTCCTCCGACATGTTTTTGATGTCTAGGAGACAAGAACTAAACTCCTTGACGTATTCTCTAACCGTACGTGTTTGCCTCAATCTCTTGAGTCGATCTCTCGCCATCCACGTTGTGTTGGTCGGCAAGAATTGCGCCCGAAGTTCCCGTCTTAGGAAATCCCATGTCTCTATTCGGGGTCGACCAGCATTCTCATCCTCCTCGGTGCGAGTTTGATACCATAACTTGGCATCCCCCGACATGAACATGCTGGCCATAGAAACTTGGCGTTCTTCAGGTATGTTCGCAGCAACGAAGTACTCTTGCATATCCCAGATGAAGTTCTCTAGATCCTTGGCTGATCTAGTTCCCTCAAACTTCTTCGGCTCTAGCACCTTGAGCCTCCCCAGAATAGAGCTTTCTTCGGCTGCACGGTCAACCCCACCGGGTTGAGGATATCCCGCTACCACCTGCTTCAACAACATTATATCGGTGTGTAAAGCCTGTATAACATCCCGGAACTTGTCCACTAGTCCCGCCGTTACTTCCTCCTTGACTTTGCTGGACCCGGGCACGTTACTTACCCGAGTGTTCAATTCTGCCATCGGTAACGACCCAGCCTAAAGTGCAACGTAATGGGCTAAGTCATTTCTTTAAAATGGGTACCCCAAAAAGTTAAAGATCTCTAGTCCATTCCCACTTATAAACAGGATCTTCTCCCAGTAGGTATTAGATGTGGGACTAAGTTGAGGGATCTCACAATCCACCCACCTTAGGAAATTTTGTCCCCGAAATGCCTATTTTTGGCCCGTTGCTAGCCCCAGCCTACGTCCTTTCTGGCCTATGACCAGCAGCCTAGCCAACGTTTCTAGTCTTGGCCCGTTGCTAACCCCAGCCCACGACCTTTTTCTTTTGGCCCGTGACCGGCAGCTTAGCCATAGCATTTGTAACGACCCAGCCTAAAGTGCAACGTAATGGGCTAAGTCATTTCTTTAAAATGGGTACCCCGGAAGTTAAAGATCTATAGTCCATTCCCACTTTATAAACAGGATCTTCTCCCAGTAGCTATTAGATGTGGGACTAAATTGAGGGATCTCACAATCCACCCACCTTAGGAAATTTCGTCCCCGAAATGCCTATTCTTGGCCCGTTGCTAGCCCTAGCACACGTCCTTTCTGGCCCGTGACCGGCAGCCTAGCCAACGTTTCTAATCTAGCCCACCATCTAACACAAAACCAGGTCGGCTCTGATACCATTTGTAACGACCCAGCCCAAAGTGCAACGTAATGGGCTAAGTCATTTCTTTAAAATGGGTACCCCAGAAGTTAAAGATCTATAGTCCATTCCCACTTATAAACATGATCTTCTCCCAGTAGGTATTAGATGTGGAACTAAGTTGAGGGATCTCACAAAATTCGACTCCAGAACGAATTTTATCTTAAACTAAAAATCTCTTTTTGTTGTTGTTTTGCTCTTAGTTCTATTTTTTACTATTAACGTAAGTAAATTTATCTCTCTGTGGGGTGATACTTAGAAATTTATCTTTATATTTTTGTTTCGACCGTGTATTCATGTAGTTTCATGATTTGCGAATATCTTAATTAAACATCGGCTTAAGCTTTGTGGAAGTTTCATGATTTCTCATGAGTATTAAATTGTCATTTGCCAATATTATTTTATAAGTAGTTATTTTCAGTCTACTAATCAAGCTTGTTTGATTACTGACGATTTTATTATATCTATTTAGGTGTGTATTCATGTTAGTGACCGGCAGAGGTGGATGGACCGAGAGGCTCGTGGTGGGGATGGTACCTTGTGTTTGTTGTGTATTATGAGCGATGTATCAAATCTATGTATTTCGGTTGTATGACTAATGTATTTAGGGATTATGAGACTTATGTGTTTTGGGAACTACAGGTTACATGATGTATGGATTGTGGGTAGGTGGCCTAAAGCCTATGTTGTTGTGCTTGATATACTATGTATGGTCAATGATTGATTACTTAACTATCATTATCATCATATAGGGTGTTAAATTTAGGGCATTCTGACTATCGTCTATAGGGTGTATAAACGTCTAAGTCCTAGAACATGACGAGGAGAAATTTAGGTATGTGAAATGTATTTGGATGCAGTTGTGTGTGTGTGACAGAGGAATGTATATGAGAGGAGCTTACATTTCATACTATTTGAAGGTTCCATGTGTAGATCAAGTGTGAGGGTATGATGTCATGGCACAAGATGATCCCTCTGTCTATTTAATTACGATTTACAGGTATGTGGAACATGTAACCATGAGCCCCTTGTGTTTATATATAAGTTCAGTATCATCATACCTACTCAAAGTTTATAAATAAGTACAAGAACTAGATCAAGGATCCACATTATGAAAAGCTCAACCTCTTAGCTACATTAGGGGTATTGCCTTTGTGTAGCTCGAAGTGATTATTGTATCTATAAATTCACCCTCTTAGATGCCAGAGAGGTGCTGCCTCTCCTATGAGATCCCTCAACTTAGTCCCACATCTAATACCTACTGAGAGAAGATCCTGTTTATAAGTGGGAATGGACTATATATCTTTAACTTTCGGGGTACCCATTTTAAAGAAATGACTTAACCCATTACGTTGCACTTTGGGCTGGGTCGTTACAAAATGGTATCAGAGCCAACCTGGTTCCGTGTTAGATGGTGGGATAGACTAGGGACGTTGGCTAGGCTGCCGGTCACGGGCCAAAAAAAGTCACGGGCTGGGGATACCAACGGGCCAAGACTAGAAACGTTGGCTAGGCTGTCGGTCATGGGCCGAAAAGGACGTGGGTTGGGGCTAGCAACGGGCCAATAATAGGCATTTCGGGGACGAAATTTCCCAAGGTGGGTGGATTGTGAGATCCCTCAACTTAGTCCCACATCTAATACCTACTGGGAGAAGATCCTGTTTATAAGTGGGAATGGACTATAGATCTTTAACTTCCGGGGTACCCATTTTAAAGAAATGACTTAGCCCATTACGTTGCACTTTGGGCTGGGTCGTTACAAATGGTATCAGAGCAACCTGGTTTCATGTTAGATGGTGGGCTGGATTAGAAACGTTGGCTAGGTTGCCGGTCATGGGCCAGAAAGGTCGTGGGCAGGGGCTAGCAACGGGCCAAGAATAGGCATTTCGGGGACGAAATTCCCTAAGTTGGGTGGATTGTGAGATCCCTCAACTTAGTCCCACATCTAATACCTACTGGGAGAAGATCCTGTTTATAAGTGGGAATGGACTATAGATCTTTAACTTCCGGGGTACCCATTTTAAAGAAATGACTTAGCCCATTACATTGCACTTTGGGCTGGGTCGTTACAAAATAGTATCAGAGCCAACCTGGTTCCATGTTAGATGGTGGGATGGACTAGGGACGTTGGCTATGCTGCCGGTCACGGGCCAAAAATAGGTCACGGGCTGGGGATACCAACGGGCCAAGAATAGAAACGTTGGCTAGGCTGCCGGTCACGGGCCAAAAAGGACGTGGGTTGGGGCTAGCAACGGGCCAATAATAGGCATTTCGGGGACGAAATTTCCTAAGGTGGGTGGATTGTGAGATCCCTCAACTTAGTCCCACATCTAATACCTATTGGGAGAAGATCTTGTTTATAAGTGGGAATGGACTATAGATCTTTAACTTCCGGGGTACCCATTTTAAAGAAATGACTTAGCCCAATACGTTGCACTTTGGGCTGGGTCGTTACATCTCCCGTATCTGAGTGTTAATATTATGATCCTTAAGTATAAGAGCCTTCCCATGGTAGTATAATCAGCATCAATTGTATCAAAATCTAGTAAGATTACCATCTTAAGCCTCCTTGAGGGTTGAGATTTCCTTCCTTGAAGTTCGTATGCTGGTTGTCTAACAAATAGCATTCCAAATTATAATGTTAAGACTTAGATCGTTATTCAGGAAAAATTGAACTTGGTATTAAAAGCAAACTTCTTGGATTGTTAAGACGGCTAAACTTTGGAATGTGAAGTGTATTTTACACATGTTGTATGGTATGGTATGATTGTTGTGCTCCTATATGTTTGTTATGATTACGGTGTGTTTACATTATGGTTGTGTTGCGTTAGGTAACCCCCATGAGCCGATTCATAGCCTTGCGGGCAAGTATGTTTCTCCTTGTGTGTGTGGCTTTTATTTGTTTCAGTTACAAGTTTTACACGGACCCGTATGCATGGTATGGATGGAGATCAACTCTGACGTTTAAGACTAACTAGACTCGGTAGAAGTCACGATAAGTACGTAAGAAGATTAACTAAAATGCTAATGATAAAAAGGTTTAACTACACCTGAAGTCATGCTATTAACAGATCAGGTGATGATCGAACCATATTAGTATTTACCAGACAATATAAGGAATGATAGAGAGAAAGCCCCAATCTTCCACTCCTTTCTCCTCTCTCTCCTTCCTCACGCTTTTCTTCTATATACCTTTCCTTATTATGTCGTGGAAGTGATTGTATGAAAGGACATCCTAAGAATGTCCCTATGTATGAATGATGGGTTTATGTGTTGAAATCCGTCATATCCATATAAACTATGTATTTCCCATAAAAATAATAGAGTCACCCTATTAGGGAAAATATAAAAATGGTAAGCACATACCATATATATAATTTGAACCTGGGTATGCAAAAATCATCCACCAATTGGGCCAAGATGATAGGGCGGTGGAACCATGAGAGATAGACTATATGGCGAGTTTACCCCGTTGAATTTTGGGGGAGATGTAGAGATACGTGTGTGAGGAAATTTGTAGGATTTATTACATCTAGAGGTTACCTATAGACCATAGTTAAGACTACCCCTGATTGTTGATCAACAGAGGTAGTTGGGTCGTAGTGTACATAGACATAGATGTGATGATATGACTAGTATGGTATTGCCTAGAACTCAGAGCATAGTTACATGTCAGGTAGGCCTACAGTATAGGAACTGAGTTATTAGAGTGAGTTTGTAGAACACATGACCATTGAGTATGGTTAGTCATAACTGTTTGGCAAGGTGAATTGACCTTTGTGAGGACTATTAGAAGGTATAGGTGCAATATGAGAGTGATAAGTCAATCATACTACTATTGTATGGGATAAGCCAGGATGGAAAGATAGCTTATGGGCCAGTAGAATTCGGTATTCGATCGTCTTGTTTTAGTTGCAAGTACATAGAGTAGCTCGATCGCCGTTTGAGTAGCTCGACCACCATTTGAGTAGATCAACCACCATTTGAGCAACTTGACAACCATCTGAGTGGTTCGGCCATAGCCGAACATGTATGCTGTAGTGTGCTAGACCTAGGATAGATGAGTAAATGACAAGTACCATAGTTGCATGAAAAAAACAAAAATACGATTAGGCTATATGGTAGAAACTATAAGAAAGGGAATAAGGATTGGACAACGTGACTAATAATTATGCAGTAAGAATTAGAGATCAACATTACATGATTTTATGGCATATACTATGCGATATGTAAAAATGAGATAAGATTGTTAGGTTCATAGTATGATAGATGGCTAGTATAGAGTTTGAAATCTAGGCAGATAGATTGACGATGATTAGAGTGGCTACGCCAAGGTTAGAGATTCTGATCGCCTACAACAGCATCTAGGTGGGTACCTAAACATTATAGAGAAGCTAAAGTCCAGTATTATGTACTTCTACGGTGTGCTCCTTTGCATTGTCGTAGCCTCTATGCGCGTAACGACCCGCCTTTTTTCACAATATTGTGGGCCTAACTGGCTAGGTGTTACTCAAAAGTAAAGTAATTATGTCAAACATTTTTTATAAATTATAACACCTGCGGAGGCAATTCCGCGTTAATGATTACAGCACTAAGTAGTATAATAGATAAAACAAAACAAGTACATTCCACTATTTCCTTATGTTTATTTTAATATGCGGCGGAGCGATTCCGCTATACTCCAAAACAATGCAGAGGAGGTATCCGCTGTGATCCGCACACCCCGGCCGTAGCCTTTTTGTGGGGAGGCTACCACTACCGTCTCCAGTGCCAGTGCTTCGCACACCCCGGCCGTAGCCTTTTTGTGGGGTAGCTATCACTGCACTCGGGTGATTGCTATGCCCCGTTTGTGGGGAAGCTCTCACTACCAATTCTAGTGCCAGTGCCTCGCACACCCCGGCCGTAGCCTTTTTATAGGGAGGCTATCACTGCACTCCAGTGCCAATGCCTTGCACACCCCAGCCGTAGCCTTTTTGTGGGGCGGCTATCACTGCACTCAGGTGATTGCTATGCCCCATTTGTGGGGAAGCTCTCACTACCAATGCTAGTGCCAATGCCTCACACACCCAGGCCGTAGCCTTTTTATGGGGCGGCTATCACTGCATTTCAGTGCGATGGAGGAATCGCTGTGCCTCACTCACCCCGGCCGTAGCCTTTTTATGGGGTGGCTATCACTACTCCAAAACAATGTCGATGCATTACAAAATTCACGCACATAAGACGACCCAGTATCGGACTGAGTCAATTCATTGACCCCGGTTGCACTCGGTGCATGGTAGTCGAATCTGGGCTCAGGCCGACCTAGGCTACCAACAAGGAAAATACGATGTTCTACCTATTATACGTACCTGATTTGTGATTACGTCTGACTGTGACCCGTGAACCCTAATACAATAATGGGGAGGTCGCCTGGGATGGAGATGAGGGATGAAATACTCACACAGTAATGGGGAGGTCGCCTGGGACGGAGATGAGGGATGAAATACTCCCTCCTCCTGCATATATATACACTTCAACCAATCCCTCCATTAAATTCTCATACCCCATCATCCATTGGTATGTCCTAGGTTCAACGACCCCTTCATTAAATTCTCACACCCCATCATCCATTAGTATTTCCTAGGTTCAACGACCCCTTCTCCTTTTATAAAGAATAAATGACGGCTAGGGTTTGTGGAAGCACCCTTTCACCATAATTCCTTTAACCGGGTAATTGGGTAATTAACACGGTTCACTTAACCTTTTCACTCAACCTCTTAAATGGTATGGTTCACTTAAATGGTTAAATGGATAATTAATGTGTTCGACTCGACTAATTCAACTAGAATCGTCCGATTAGAAATTACTTTTCAATTTAACAGGGTAATTCATACATAAACAGCTAATGAATTTTTTTTTCCGGGTCTTTACAATGTAACGACCCGCTATTTTTCACGATATTGTGGGCCTAACTGGCTAGGTGTTACTCAAAAGTAAAGCAATTATGTCAAACAATTTTTATAAATAATAACATATATAAAGATCCCACAGTCTTGGACCGTTTCCAAGCAGCCACACTTATTTCACAATTAAATAAAAAAAGGAGTCCTCATATTTATTTTGCTCCATACTCTGGATGTCAATCACCTAATCTCGTATCTGCACACCTGCGGAGGCAATTCCGCGTTAGTGATTACAACACTAAGTAGTATAATAGATAAAACAAAACAAATACATTCCACTATTTCCTTATGTTTATTTTAATATGCGGTGGAGCGATTCCGCTATACTCCAAAACAATACGGAGGAGGTATCCGCTGTGATCCGCACACCCCGGCTGTAGCCTTTTTGTGGGGAGGCTACCACTACCGTCTCCAGTGCCAGCGCCTCGCACACCCCGGCCGTAGCCTTTTTGTGGGGTAGCTATCACTACACTCGGGTGATTGCTATGCCCCGTTTGTGGGGAAGCTCTCACTACCAATTCTAGTGCGAGTACCTCGCACACCCCGGCCGTAGCCTTTTTATGGGGAGGCTATCACTGCACTCCAGTGCCAATGCCTTGCACACCCCGGCCGTAGCCTTTTTGTGGGGCGGCTATCACTACACTCAGGTGATTGCTATGCCCTGTTTGTGGGGAAGCTCTCACTACCAATTCAAGTGTCAGTGCCTCTCACACCCCGGCCGTAGCCTTTTTATGGGGCGGCTATCACTGCACTCCAGTGCGATGGACGAATCGCTGTGCCTCACTCACCCCGGCCGTAGCCTTTTCATGGGGTGGCTATCACTACTCCAAAACAATGTCGATGCATTACAAAATTCACGCACATAACACGACCCAGTGTCGGACTGAGTCAATTCATTGACCCCGGTTGCACTCGGTGCATGGTAGTCGAATCTTGGCTCAGGCCGACCTAGGCTACCAACAAGGAAAATATGATGTTCTACCTATTATACGTACCTGATTTGTGATTACGTCTGACTGTGACCCGTGAACCCTAATACAGTAATGGGGAGGTCGCCTGGGATGGAGATGAGGGATGAAATACTCCCTCCTCCTGCATATATATACACTTCAACCATTCCCTCCATTAAATTCTCATACCCCATCATCCATTGGTATTTCCTAGGTTCAACGACCCCTTCATTAAATTCTCACACCCCATCATCCATTGTTGGTATTTCCTAGGTTCAACGACCCCTTCTCCTTTTATAAAGAATAAATGACGGCTAGGGTTTGTGGAAGCACCCTTTCACCATAATTCCTTTAACCGGGTAATTGGGTAATTAACACGGTTCACTTAACCTTTTCACTCAACCTCTTAAATGGTATGGTTCACTTAAATGGTTAAATGGATAATTAATGTGTTCGACTCGACTGATTCAACTAGAATCGTCCGATTAGAAATTACTTTTCAATTTAACCGGGTAATTCATACTTAACCAGCTAATGAAAATTTTTTTTCCGGGTCTTTACAATCTCCCCAACTTAGAACTATTTTGTCCCCGAAATATCATAGCATAAATCGGATTTACACGGATTTTATGCTACAAACAGGCTAGGATATTTTCTGGCCATTTCCTGTTCAGTCTCCCATGTCGCTTCTTCTGATCCCTGATTTCTCCATAATACCTTTACCAAAGGGATCTCCTTGCTACGGAGTGTCTTTGTTTCCCTTGCCAAGATTTAAATCGGTTTTTCCTCGTAGGTTAAATCCGATTGTAGCTCTAAATCTACAAAATTTGTGATAATGTGATTCTCATCTCGTACATATTTCTTTAGCATTGACACATGAAAGACATTGTGTACACCATCAAGGCTTGGTGGTAATGCTAATCTATATGCACAACTTCCGATTCGATCCAAAATTGGAAATGGTCCTATGAATCTTGGCTTCAACTTCCCTGATGTTCTAAATCTGATCACTCCCTTTTTAGGTGAGGTCTTAAGGTAGACGAACTCCCCAACTTGGAATTCTAAGTCCTTCCTTCGAGTATCAGCATAACTTTTCTGCCGATCCTGAGCTGCCTTAAGCCTTTGCTGGATGAGTTGCACCTTTTCAGCTGCTTCTCTCACCATCTCTGGCCCGACTATAACCATCTCTGTAGACTCCAACCAGCATGATGGAGATCGACAAGGCCTACCGTATAAGGCTTCAAACGGTGCCATTCCTATACTGGCTTGGTAAGAGTTATTATAGGTGAATTCAGCCAAGGCTAAGTGTTTCTCCCAATCTCCTCCCCAGTCGAGGATGCAAGCTCTCAACAAATCCTCCAAGGTTTGATTGGTCCTCTCACTTTGACCATCAGTTTGGGGGTGATATGCTGTACTTAACTTGATTTGGGTCCCCATAGCTTTTTGGAAAACTTCCCAAAAATGTGACGTGAATAGGGGATCTCTGTCAGAGACTATCTCCTTTGGAATTCCATGCAGCCTGACAATGTTATTTATGTACAGTTCTGCTAAGTATTCCGCAGTCCTTGTTGATTTTGTGGGGATAAAATGAGCTGCCTTAGTCAAACGGTCCACAACTACCCATATAGAGTCATGTCTCTTCAAAGTCCTTGGGAGTTTAGTAATAAAATCACATGTGACACGCTCCCATTTCCAGGTAGGTATCTCTAAAGGTTGTAATAATGTACCCAGAAAAAAAATT